>QLOH01001068.1:0-167769 GCA_026901365.1 Sesbania bispinosa
CACTTGGAAAGCCAATAGGGTGGTAAGATATGATATTAATTTAGCTTCTTTTGTTTTAAGCTAACCCATTCTGATTCGAACTATCCTTCTTCAGGTACTCAGATACCACCAATGAAGGAAGTACTACAGGTTCAAGTTCCTCAAGCCATGACTCTTTTTTAAATTATCTTCCCCTTGCTGTTCAATATCTTAGGTCGAACAGGATCATAAGATTTCAAGTTGCAGGGGATCAAGCTATGACTGAGGAACCTGAAGTTAACTCCCTTGTTCATTCTGATGACCCCATCTATGAGGAGGAGCAAGAGGGAAACAAAGGAACCTCTGAGCAAGTTCAAGGTGAAGGAACTTCCGGGGTTCAACCTGATGATGATGATATTATCATCATTGAATTGCATGAACATTAGATTGCACCTAAGAAGGAGGTTCCATATTCTAAACAAGATGTTCCTGGAGCCCAAACTAATGGAACTGTCCGAGACCCTCAATTGGATGAGCCTTTAAAGGTTCAACCATCTGATAACCAAGGAGTTGATGTTTCGACCCAGGGTAAGGCTCAGGCAGATGAGAACGAACAAGTTCCTCAAGATGATTTGCCTTCTACTCCTTCCTTTACTGTCCCAGAAGGTGACAATGAAGGTCATGGACAAACTCCTCCCGATGACACCATTATGAAAGTACCTTCGAAGGAGCCTGAGGTTCAACAGATTGCTTTCCCTTCGACCCAAGTGCAGAAAGAGCCTCGAGCTCAATCACCACTACTAGCTCCTGCACCAGTTGTTGATTTGGAAGCTCTCAGTAAGCAGCTCGAGGATGATCCATTCTTGATCATAAATAGCCTATTGGCCGGTGCACTTCCTTCTGTTGTGGTGAGTTGAAGTGCCAAGACTTCAGAATCAAGCACCCATCAACAAGCCCAAGTCTTGGTGGGTAGGCTTCGCCACTTGGTCTTTTCACAAGACTTGATACAGGTTTTGAGTGATGATATCAATAAACAAATTCGAGAAGTCTTGGCCGAGTTGAAAAAGGTACCAGAAGGCATTCCCTCCAAGCTGGATGAGGCCCTTGGAGTCTTTTGTGCATGGTATGACACTCTAACTCTCATTTTGAACCGGATTCATGCAAATGAGACTCAGCAGGATGAAATTCAAGGCCAAGAAGGGGCCATAAAGAATCGACTCTTAGAGCACAACACTCAGTTCAAAGCTGCTGCTAAGACTCTGGAGCAAGGGGCAATTCAAATGGGGGTCTTAGATGGAGAGATCGAGGAGCTGCAAAGGCAACTGACCTTGAAGACCAATGAGAGAAATGTTCTTGCTGCAGCCTTGAATCAGGGCAAGAAACGCCAAGAACAGCTGAAAGACACTGTGAAGTCTGATTCTGTAGCACTCCTCAATTGCTTCAAAAACATTGAGAAGGCAAAGAATGAACATGTCACCTTCGAAGCAACATTGGCAAAGATCAAGGAGGAGTACCTTGAGTTTAAGGCCAAAGACTTATTTTAGGACTTTTCTTTTAGGCCTCTTCTCTAAATTTTATCGTTTATTTGTAATAGCCACTTTTGGCTTCAGACTTATTTACTTCCAATGAATTTTTACTTCTTGCATGATTGGTTTGTATTTCTTTAAGTGTTTGCCATTTATGGCTTGAATCACGCAATAAGAAGTAACATCTCGAATAGTATAAGCGTTACTCGATAATACTCCTTCCACTTCGAATGGTCCCTCCCAAATAGGGGTCCACTTACCAAACCTTGGTGACTTCTTGCCCAAAGGCCACTTCACTTTCCATACTAAGTCCCCTTCTTGGAAAGTTTTGTTACTAACCTTTCGATTGTAGAATCGATCCACTCTTTCCTTCTGTTTAACTATGTTTTCCAACGCTGCAAGTCTTTCTTCATCTAAAGTATCCAACTCATCGAACATCGGGCTGAGATAATCCTGTATAGGAAATTCATGTTGCCTCTGGATTCGAAGGGATTGGAGGTTGATTTCCAAAGGTAAAACGGCCTTGTGGCCATATACCAATTTATATGGGGAAGTTGCAATGGCATCTCTAGGGGAATTCCTATAAGCCCACAGCACCTAAGTAAGTGTTTCATGCCAATTTCGAGGCTTCTGCCCTATATGCTTCTTTATCAAACCTATCAAAATCTTGAATGGCCTCAACTTGGCCATTGGCTTGGGCGTAGTACGGGGTAGAAGTGAGTAATTTGATCTTCCTTGACTCTGCATATTGTGTTACCTTCCTCGCTGTGAACATAGTCCCTTGATCTGTTGTTATAGTCTCAGGGATACCGAACCTATGGACTATGTGCTCTTCTACAAAGTCAATCACCTCTTTATGACCTACATCCTTTAGGGGAATAGCTTTGACCCACTTATTGAAATAATCTACCCCTACTAGGATGAATTTATGCCCTTTAGAAGAAGGAGGATGAATCATACCTATTAGATCAAGGGCCAAACCTTGAAACGGCCATGGTTTGATGATCAAGTGTAGTTCTGCTGCAGGTGCATGGTGTATATGTCCATGCCTTTGACACTCTTCACAACCCTTGGCGTATTCATGACAATCCTTGAGCATGGTTGGCCAAAAGTAACAATACCTTAGCAGAGACCATCTCATCTTTTCTCCTGCTTGGTGGGCTCCACAAATTCCTTCATGCACTTCAGCCAATGCTAGGTATGCCTCTGCTTCTCCTAAACATCTCAATAAATGCCCCTCACTTGACTTATTGTATAACTTATCTCCCAGAGTAGTATAGTTCAAAGCTCTGAACTTAACTTTTCTTTCAGTTGGCTTCGATGGGTCCCTTAAGTAATCTACTAAGGATTTCCTCCAGTCTGAGGGCATCAATGCATCTATATTCAGAACCATTTTCTCTTCTATGATTAAGAGAGGTTTGGCTTCGATCAGGGTTTCGAACAACTCTGGTTTAACTTTGTAACAAGAGGCTATTTGAGCTAGTTCGTTTGCCACTCCATTTTCTATTCGAGGCACGTGTTCTAACGTTACTTCCTCGAAATGGCCTATTAAACTTTTGGCCCTAGCGAAATATTTTGCCAACTTCGAGGTACAACACTTGTAAATTCCTTTCAACTGATTAATAACCAATTGAGAGTCACCTTTTACATGAACGTGAGTAGCTTCGAAAATTATCAAGAGTTCGAGGCCAACAATTAGTGCTTCGTACTCTCTTTCATTATTTGAGCATTCTCCTTTACACTTTGTTTGGTGATATTGTAGAAATGGTGAGAATATAAATGAGTAGAAGAGAAATGGGAGGAAAGAGAAGTATAGGTGAAATAGAGGAGAAATAAGGGTTATTTGGTGTAAGTGAAATGGGTGAGAAATAGAAGATAAATGTGAAAGTAGGTTGTTTGGTGTGAGTGAAATAGGTGAGAAATAGAAGAGAAATGTGAAACGGGTTGGTGTGGGACCCACCATAAAGTGCATTTCTCCTCATTTCTCTGCATTTCTCGCCTGTTTTGCAGAGAAATAAACCTTGGTGGGGACCCACCATAAAGTGCATTTCTCCTCATTTCCACTGTGCCACCAAACAAAGGAAGTAGGTCTATTTCCCTCCACTTCCACCCATCTCAACCCCACAAACAGGGGGTTAATTCTAAACATGACCTTAGTTATAACTTCACTTGGGGATACAATCAGCATGCCAATTTCATTCCCTTTGCCATGTTTAGAACCATCGAAGAACAGTTTCCAACATTTAATTCCAACGAAATTAACCTCTTTAAATTGAACCATGGGTTGTTCGGCTAGAAAATTAGCAAGAGTTTGCCCCTTTATTGCTTTTAAAGGCATGTATTTTAATGAAAACTCAGTTAATGCAAGAGCCCATTTCCCAATCCTGCCATGAAGTATTGGCTTGATTAACATGTACTTAATTACATCGAAATGTGAACTTACAGAAACCTCAGAAGGTTTCAAATAATATTGAAGCTTCATACAAGAGAAATACAAGCATAAACATAATTTTTGTAAAGTTGAATATCTCTTTTCTACATCACTTAGGCTCCTACTTAAGTAATATATTACTCTTTCGAAGCCATTTTCATCCTCTTGGGCTAACATGCTACCTAGAGTTTCCTCATATGCAGAAATACATAGCCTTAAAGGCCTCCCACGCATGGGTGGAGTCATCACTGGTGGATTGGCTAAGTATTTCTTGATTGCTTCGAAAGCCATTTGATGTTCTTCACTCCACTCGATCTTTTCTTCCTTCTTTAGCTTGATCAATGGGGAAAACACTCTTGTTTTTCCTGACAGGTTCAAAATAAACCTCCTTAGGTAATTGCTCTCCCCTAACAAGCACTGCAGTTGCTTCTTGTTTTCTGGAGGTCTTGCCTCGATGATGGCTTGTGCTTTGTTTTCATCCACTTTGATTCCGTATTGTTGCACTAAGAATCCCAAAAAGTTGCCCATGCGCCCTCATCCTTTCAAATGAACATCTCAAGTGTTCTAAATGTTGTGTTTTGGTCTTCGACTTGACCATGACATCATCTATATATACCTGCATGAACTCACCAATGAAATCATGAAAAATTAAGTTCATGGCCCTTTAGTATGTGGTCCCAACATTCTTTAAGCCAAAAGACATCATTATCCATTCGAAGGTATCCAACGCCCCAGGACAGCGAAAAGCAGTTTTTGAAACGTCTTCTTCTGCAATAAAAATCTGGTTATAACCAGAATAGCCATCAAGAAGGCTTAGCACTTCGTTTCCTGCTGCTGAATCTATGAGCATATCAGCTACGGGCATTGGGTATTCATCCTTTGGAGTAGCCTCATTCAAGTTTCGAAAGTCAATGCATACTCTTAATTTGCCATTCTTTTTAATAACCGGCACAATGTTAGAAAGTTAATTTACATACCTGGTGGTTCGAATGAACTTGGCCTTGAGGAGTCTTTCTATTTCTTCTTTGATCTTCGAGACCACCTCTGGAGCAAACCTTCGAGGGGGCTGCTTCACTGGCTTATTTCCAGGTAAGATGGGCAATCTATGCTCAACCAACTTTCGATCCAGACCTGACATCTCATCATAGTCCTAAGCAAAATAGTCTTTGTACTGTTTTAACAACTCGATCAGTTCTTGCCTGATTGTTGGATCCACTTTAGTACTAATGAATGTATGCCTCTTATCTTCGGTCGCTCCTAGGTTCACCTCTTCGAGCTGATCTTGTGCCTCGAACCTCGGTACTTTCTCTTGGTCGTACCCTACACTTGATGCTTCATCATCATATATGCAATCCAATCGACTTGAGTCTTCATTTGATCCTACCCCTCGAACCCGAATGGACTCATGCTGGTCTTTATCTCCTTTCAGTATGTTTTCGACTGACTTTGAAGGGGATTTAGACCTTGATTCGGCCACAAAAGTCGTTATTCTGTTCATGAGTGCTTCTACGCTTTCCGTGAGGCACCAAGCATTTTCAGGGCCGTATCAAGATCGACCTCCCTCTTCAAGGTGAAACCCTTGATGGGGTCCAACCTTACTGAGTAAGGAACCTTTGCTGAGTGTATGGCTGATTTGGAGTCCAATTCATAAGGGCTAATGTGGGCCAGGTTCTTATCGAAATCCATTTCTACCAAACCTTGCTCGGCAATATATATACCTTGGTCAGCTTTGACCGCTATTGGATTACCTTCTTGATCCCATAAGAACAATTTTTGATGCACAGTTGATGGGACAACTCCTATCCCATGGATCCATTCCCTCCCCAGCAACATGTTGAAGCTTGCTTTGGTTTGGATTACCACAAAAATGATGGTTCTAACTTGACCACCTACCACCAAGTCAAGGGCTACAACACCTTCTGATCTTGATGACTTCCCAACAAAGTCAGTAATTACGATGTTGTGTGGGAGTAAATCTCTGTTGGTCTTCCCAAGCCTATCGAAGGTTGTTCTTGGCAGTAAGTTAATTGCTGCCCCACCATCGATAATAACCCTATTAATAGGATTACCTTCGACCACTGCTTTGATGTATAATGGCTTCATGTGAGCTATGACCCCTGGAGCTGATTTAGTTATATTGACCACCTCATTCTTGGTCTCCTCTTCTGTTTGGTTCAATATGACAACACTTTGAAGGTTGTCATCTTCAAAGTCTTCTTCATTCTCCAACCTTTGTACCTGCTGAGCAAACTCAGCTATTAAGATTGAAATAATACCACAGATTTCTTGGATCGAATCAGGGAACCCTGATTCGAACTCCTCACATAAGAGGTCATCTTCCTCCATCTCTTTTACCTTAGCAATATTAATTTGCTCACGCAGGTCACGTTGCGACTTTGATGAAGAAGCCTCAAATATCCTCTTAGGCCTCTGGGGTAACCTTACACATTCTGCCTGAATTTGTTCCATTCGAGCCATGTACATTCTCTGGGCCCTACGCCATTGAGTTCTTGTCATCGAACCTTTGGCCTTGGAATATTGGCTAAAGTGGTACCAACTCTCACGAGGAGGTTCCATCTCCTTGGAATGCTTCACCATTATTTCCTTACCCTTAGCAGAGTATGAAGCTCCTGCTTTCTGCGCCATTGGTTGCCACCTTGCTTGGACTTTTGGCTTTGCAGGCACTTGCCTCACCCATTGGTTCGAAGGTGCCTTGGCAGGGGGAACAAAGGTGTGATCTTGGATAGGCATGCCCCTTCCTACACCTTTTAGAGTCTTGTACATTTTCTAACCCTCTTCATATTTCTGATGGCCCAACACTTTCTTCAGTTGATGTTTCTTGTTCGAAGCTTCCTCAAAAGTTTTGGCTGAATCAGCGTAAAAATGGCACTGCATCTTGGGCACAACATCACATTTCTGTCTCCATCCTGTTTCCTAGTTAGGTATTCAAGAATGCTTTCATCAGCAGAAGGACAGATATCCTTCACTTCCTTTTCAAACTCATCAATGGGCATGTCAGTGGCCCTGGCATCAACTGGCTCCACTTCGACCATATTGATTTCGAAGGGCTCAATATAATGAACGTTGTTGTCGAATAGGTTGGCGTCCACCTTCATTGTGTTCTTCATCTTCTCTTCGAACTTGAGTCTCCCTTCTGAAATTTTCTTTTGAATCAAGTCCCTGAAACGAACACAATGATTAGTTAGATGACCATAAACATTATGATATTTGCAATATTTCTTCCCCTTCCTCTGTTCGAGTGTAGGGATTTTATGATCATCATTCCAGATGATCTGTTTATCTTTTAGCAAAATATCAAATATTTGGTCTGCCTTTGTGACATCGAAACCATATGATGGTTTCTTAAATTTCTCATTATTAGAGGAATTCAAGTCCTCTTTTGCTGGTCTCAACAGAGAACAAACATAAGAAGGCCCATGCTTTAATTCGGCAATATTAACCTCACTTTCTTCATTGTCACTATTCGAGTCACTACCATTTTCAATGGAATCTAAGTAGGCTATTTTGTATCTCTTGCCTACTCTATCGAACTTCTTATACTTGGCCTTTTCTGCTTTGATCTGCTCTATTTGCCTAACTCTATCTGCTAGTTGGGCCATATCTCGAACTGGGAGGTTAATCAACTTCTTTCTAATGTAAAACTCAAGACCCCCAGTAGCTATCTGGACCAACTCATGTTCACGAGTAGGAGTGAAACACCTAGCCTTAGATTGTCTGAACCTATTCAGATAATCCTCTATAGTTTTGTTAGGTGTCCTCCTAATGTAAAACTCAAGACCCCCAGTAGCTATCTGGACCAACTCATGTTCACGAGTAGGAGTGAAACACCTAGCCTTAGATTGTCTGAACCTATTCAGATAATCCTCTATAGTTTTGTTAGGTGTCCTCCTAATGCCCATAAGATCCACTAAGCTCACTTTACTTCCGCCCCTAAAGAATTGTTCATGAAACGTTCTTTCTAACTGGACCCAATTCTGGATCGAATTTGGGGGCAGTGTGGTGAACCAAGTAAATGCATTCTTGGTCAATGAACTAGGGAAATATTTCATCTTCAATGGCTCATTACTGGATAGGTCTTCACATTCGATCTGGTATCTAGGCACATGTTCCACAATTGACTCCCCTATCTCTCCAGCAAACTTGGAGAACTTTGGAACCTTTAGTCCCCTAGGTAATTCTGCCTGCAAGACATGTTAGGGAAACTCTGAGACAAAATAGGGCTGGTTTGCATAGCCCACATTAAAACCATGCCTATTCAATACTTGTTCCACTATATTGGCAACATTATGTTTCCCCCCAAGGTTCATCTGCCTCACTTGAAGTTGGTTGAACGTCTCTAGAAGGGGGGTTGAACAGAGACCTTCAAAATCTGTTCCTGCAATTCCACACTAAAATTGATAGTTGAGACTTGCTCTCAAGTTGATTAACTTGGAGTCTCTGTTAAGACGGGAAAGAGCTTATACAATTTTAGTGGTGAGCTTAGTCTGATCTCGTGATTAATACTTACATCAGTTTCAATTAAGTTGTCCTTTTAATTATCAAGATGCCTTACTGATTTCAGTATAGTTAAATATATGAGTAAGGTAAGAGACAAGAGACAGAGATCTTATCCTGGTTCACCCACACCTTGGGCTACGTCCAGTCCCCACAACCTGTGAGATTTTCCACTATTGACAGCCAGCCAATACAAGTATTCTTACAGCCTCTTCAGGAAGATCCACTCACACTAAGCCTAGGCACACTCCTATCTTAGCTGACTTCCAAGTATTCTTACAGCCTCTTCAGGACGATCCACTCACACTAAGCCTAGGCACACTTCCTATCTTAGGTGAGACAAGATACTGATAAGTGTTTATGATGAGTCTAGCCTAAGCTCATACACAATAAGGATACAAAGGTTAATGAGCTAGACTGAGTCTCAACTCTGATTACAGTAATAGAATGATACACACAGAGATGAGATGAAAGAGACAAGTGAACAATCTCAAGATGAGTTGAGTCTGATCTTCAGACAGCTGATGAATGTACTTGAGATGTCTGTTAAGAAGTGATAAGCTGCTTTGATAAATTTTGCAGATGTGTAGGCAGTCTCTCTCTCTCCTTTCAGTTTCTAACAATGTCTATTTTATACCAGGACTTGAGAAACTAGCCGTTTATGGCCGTTTGAAGTTTGTTGGAGCTTGCAGCAATGGTCACAGTCCTTTCAGTAGGTTCTGAGCAGCTTTTCAGTCTAAAGTACTGTGTCAGTGTACTTTCATGGTTTTTAGTTGACTTGACTTGTTGTCTCCTGATTACTGAGAATGCCTTCTGTCTGAAGTTCAGATTCTGTTGCACTCTTGTTGCTTCTCTGATGAGATCCTATCTGACTGCGTCTGTTCTTGAGATGACATCTCAAGCTGTTCTTACATCTCAAGCTGTTCTTGCATCTCAAGTTGTTCGTTCATCTCAAGCTGAACTATCATCTGTTCATTGCTTGCATCTCAAGCCGAACCTGAGTCTCTTTAAGCTTCATGCTGAGATCCCTTTTATTCTTTGGATGACATCTGAACAATAGACATATGCATCTCATGCTGCTTTCTTTTCTGAAATGTTTCTCTTATTCTTACATATGTGTCTGATTGCTCTGCATCTATTTATTGATTCTGATTGTGCCTTATAAGCTTATGCTTCTGCATGGTTTCTAATCTTGTGTTGCCTTGCATGCAATTTAGTTCTTCCAAGTGAATTGCCAATCTTTTTTGGTCTCAATGGTTTCCTGAAATAACTCAAGATGTACAAGATCTATGCTATACTTGAACACACAGTTAGTAATACAAGATGCATCTCATCTTAGTATTTAAACTTACTTAGTTTGACATATTAAAAACTGCTTTAGGGTGAGCTTGTCTCAACATCACTCTCTCAACAACTAAGTCAGGATCCAGGTTTCGAGCCACAATCACTGGGGGTACTCTCTCTGGTCCATTCAAACCAAGTCCGAGTTAAGGCTCTCTCCTGATTGCCTCATGTCTCTCAAAGCCAACCACTTCTGGTTCGGTCCCAAAAACATCAGCAAGCCTCCCCATTTGTCTGGCTAACAGTTGATAGTTTGGTTTGTGGTTGCTACCAAGGGAGTTATCACTGTGGCCATTTGGTGGGTTAACATGTTAACCATATCATGGTTACTCTCATCTATTTGCTGTCTCATGGACTGCAGGGCCACGTTGGTGAAAACACTTGGTCCTAGTTGGTTGGACCACATTTCTGGTGAGTTCCTGTTGTTCCTGGGGGTAACAGGAACTGCCAGTGGGTTAGTATACACACTTTGAGAAATACCTAAAGTAGCCACAACACTCTGGGTGTGAAAACCAGGGGGTGGTCCCTCGGCCCTAAGGGGCTCATATGGTCTAACTTGACTAACCACTGGTTCCTTAGGTTGAGGAAACGTACCCGTGGGTACTTCATCTTCCTTATATCTCCCAACTCCACCGGGGAGTTTTGACTGCCATTGTGGCTGCCATGGGAAGCCTCATTTGTTGAGGAATTTCCACAAGAAGTTCCATAACCATTTTTGTTCCTATTTGTCATGGTTTTCCTACCACTTCTTAGATTCATGCAACACTATGAAGAAAGAGTCTCACCGGGCGTGCCAATTTGTTTGTCCTAGGATTTAGTCCAAACAAATGTATTTCAGAGCAATCTAGGACAAGATACGTGTCCTTTAATTGTGTGGGTTCTACCTAGTGTGAAATCTAGGGAAGAAGTGGAGAAGAAGACGGAGCAAGTAGAAAGAGGCCCATGAACGGGCCTTAATATGTATTAAAAGTAAAGATCAACGTACAACAATGGTAACTAACTTGAACAATTACAACATCATCATAAATCCTAAACTAGAAAGCATGAAAACGCAAACGAAGAATGTAAAAGGGTGGTCTGCATGATCCCTACTTCCTCTTTCGCGTGCTGGGTGCCTTTGATCTCTGATGTGGATGCTACGGTTTTCAGGGTGCTAGTGAGTGTTCAGGTTGCAGACCTTTGTCTCTTCTTTTTTCCTCCTATTTATATTCGTCCCTGGTAACCGTTTATAGGTTGGCATAACTGCCCCTCAACCCTCCAAGTAACTCCCATGAACCCACGTTCTCAACATGCACTTATGGGGATTCCTTTCTGATAATTGTCTTAGGTGACGTGGAAAATGCCTAAGACACTCTAAGCAAAAAGGGGAAATATAAACCCCTTCGAACTGACAGGAAAGAGCTTCTTCGAACCACAGTGAGGAAGTCATTTCGAGCCACAACAAAGGCTCTTCCTTTTCGAATCATGATCTGCCTCGAATTCGCCTAGACCCTTTCTTAATCCTCTCTTTACAAGGGACTTCGAACCTTTTACGTCTTACCCTGCTCTTCGAAGCAACATACACCTGTCGGCCAACTTGACTTTCTTGACCACCGTCCACCTTGGTCAAAGTGATTAAGACCTTCTCTCATTGGCTCGTTGGAGTGGCGCTCTTAATACCTTCATGGCTTTCATCCCTATAAAAGGGTGAAACTCTATTTTGCTTCATCATTCTTCCTCAACAATGAAGAGATCCTTGATATTGGATGCCTTGTACGACTTGATCCTTCCTTTACTTTTGGATTTCAGGCCGACAGGGTGTCCAACATTAGTGGTCACTTCAACACGGACCTTGACCTCAGGTCGAACGGCGCAACCAACATACAAGGCCTTAGCCCCATGCATGGCCTGGTATTACTCCCACCTCCTTACTGCCAAGCTTTATCCTAGGGCAATGGGTGATCTCAAGGCCCAACGCCCAATCTTCTGATCCCTGGAAGAAGGAGAAGAGGAGGAGGAGGCAAAGGAAGAAGATGAGGGTGAGGGATTCAGGTTCCTGGATTATTTGGAAGATCCAGAGCTTCGAACCAATCCCCCTTCAAGGCTCAAAGCACAACTCCACTCCTCCTCTGAAAACATGATACTGACTCGAGGGTCAGAGCAACTACTTCTCGAAGATGTAGCATTGGTTCGAAGAGCGAACGTCCCTGTAGGAAAATGTAATAGGAAAAGGAAGTGTTAGGTTCGAATAGCAAACCCTTGTAATCTAATTCGACCCATTGTAGTTCTGTTAGAACATTAAAATAAATATTTCTTTTGTTCACTGTCAACAGCTTCGATCTATAATTTTTATTTTATGAGTAACACATAGATGATTGATGGTTAATTTGGTTACTAGAATTTAGACACTAGTGGTGCAGCTAGTTCTCCTAGCGTGGATTTTTTTCCATCCACAAGACTCGAACTCAAGAACTTGCTTGAGGGGATCAAGTATGTACTACTCTGGTCTCGAATATAAGCAAAAGTTAACTAATTCACATTAGTTAAGAATATTAGTTGAGTTTATTAAATTTTCTCAAATTCACATAAAAAGTGAACAACATTTACTAAACTATCCTTCTTAATATTTATTGTAAAGTGGATCATTGGAAAAAATTATAAACTAAATCAGGGTATTATAGGGATACTAGCATTTAATAGGGCGGATGTAGTTAGATTCTGCTTATATTTGAGACCAATAAAATTGAATTTTAAGTTGTTTATATTTGAGACCACGGTGACACCACTTAAACTAACCCTCATTGGTAATTCAGTGTAGATGATTAATAGTTAATTTGATTGATGGAATTTAGTCATTGTTGTTTGCTTAGATAAATTTATTAATTTGATTTGGTTAAACACATTTCTTGATTGAGGCATGCTTAATTTGGCCAAACATTACAAAATGCTAAAGGCATTAGTAAATGGCTAAATACATTAATAATGATTCATTAGTAAGTACACAGAAATGTCTAGAAAGGAAATTGAAGTTGGCCACTTGTCCACAATATGTCATTTAGATAACAAGTCCTCACCGAGTATTAACATAGTCTAAACCAACTTAAAGTTAAAGGTGATTTACAATAAAGAAAGTGAAACTTTACCTAAATTATAAGTTTACAACTAAAACTTTGCCTCAAAGTTGTGATATGGTATGAGTTTAGTGATTAGCTTAAAAAGTGAAAGATTCTACTACAACATAATTGATTTTAAGAAACATTTAAAAAATGTTGTTAAATTATGAAAAAAAAATGAAGTATAAAGCTCGCATCACTAAATGATTTTAACAATATTTTTAATATGTCATTAGCAATAAAAATGTCACTAATTTATATAATTTGTAACATTTTAAAAAAAGTTACCAATTTACATTTTTACACAAAGAAATTTAGGAAATAGCTATAGAAAGTTTTGTAGCTAATCCCTAGCTAGAGATATTAACTAAATCTAAAAAAGATTTCAACACACTTAGAAAGCCTTGCTTTCATAAAAAATATTCCAAGCTTGTGTGCATTCCTAAATTTGACATGAAGTGAATATTGTAGTCACAAGAAAGGTGGTTGAATTGTAACATGTTAAAATTCTATGCAATTTCTGTAGAAGCTTCTAAAATCTTCATTGTTATCAATATTAGAATTATCATTCAAAAATAGAGAAGGATCATGTCTTCTAATCTTCATCTTTCGAATATTAGTCTTACCAAAGAAGGTATACTCTTCTATCTTTTCTTCTCCTTCTAATGGCACCTTATGGTGCTTGAACAGCAGGGTCAAAATCATTCCATAAGTTAAACTAGCATAGCTTCTAACGGGGTTGGCAGCAGACCAGCAACTATGAAGTACCTTAGGATAACATAGGACAGTGAAATGGGTTTACCTATTAGGAGATGGTAGATTATGATCAAATCTTGGTCAGTCACCTTCTCTAAGGTTCCTGCTCTTGGAAGAAAAGTGTAGCAGCACATCTTGTGAAAGATTATGCTAATTCTTGTAAGTTTGTTGGCTTTAAAATGACAACCATTGCTGCTCAGTACTTTCTGAACAACCTCATCCCTTGAAACACCAACCTTGGTGTACCAGTTATCATCAAATAACTTGACCGGGTAGTGGGGAAGTCCTAAGGCTTATTCTATATATTCTGGTGTAAGAACAATTGTTGACCCCTCTACATCAACCACTAGAGAATCTCCATCACTTTTGCATTCACTTGTAGAAGCATAGAAGGGTTAAACCAGTCTTGGATCGGGTGGGGTGGGTGCCGTAGGGATAACACGGGGTCTACCTCTCCTGCCGCCAGCCATAATCCTTTACACATCAACTACAAAACATGGAGGTGATCAGTCTCAATATTTCATAACAATGCATATAAGATAATAACCAATTTGCAGGAAACTACTAATCCATAGTCCAATTGGATTGAATTGCTCTGATACCATAATGTAACATCCTAATACCGAAAACCTAGGATTTATGCCCGTTGAAAGCATAAGTCCCAATTTTAGGGAATTATTTTTCACGACATTAACGATATGAATGAATACACACAATTTTGCTTAAATAATCCAACATTTACTTAAACAAAATTAGAGTAATATAAATATAAATACATGACATACCATGGATATTACAATACATGTGTTTTAATCGAAATAGAAAGCCCAACATGGGTAACACATGTACTAAATATCCATCAAAAGAATACAATAACAATGTACTAAATATCTCAAAACAATGGAGTACAAGTATAACAAAACAAGGTAAAGATCTCCACGCTCTAGCTCCCTCATCGTCCGACTTGAGGGAGACCTTGTGCATCTAACAAATAGCCACAAACATGTGGTGAGACTAGTGTCTCAGTGAGCATAACTATGCCTGACCACCTACACTGCATGTTTTATCACGCTCACTGGGATGTTAGTCTCACCCTATGATGTGGGAATTATATTCAAATGTGCAGGGTCCTTGTCCGCATGCTTGATCGACGGATTGGAGCTTTTGGTTGGGTCCATTGGTGGCTCAACCCCTTTTTGTGGATACTCTTTTGTATAGGCATAAACATTATTATTTTGATGGGATAGAACAGTACATATGGGGTCTTAGAGATATTATTCATGTTTTAGGACATATTTATGATTATATCCCATTATGCCTATTTATTTGATATTGTATTATGAGCCTTTAGAGGCCACACTATGTACTGCTATTAACTTATTGGAATTTCTACTTAAGTAACTATTGGACTACCTAAGCCTTGTATTGTATGTTGATATCTATAATGCGCGAAATGATTTCACAAATTTGGGAATAGTGCTTCCAACAGGCATTATTTTCGAATTAAAAGAAATTAGGACGTTACATTAATCATTCACACTAGTTTTGACTCTACGAGATAAAGTCATAAAGCCAAACAAGTAGCTAGTACACGTTGTAGAAAGGGAAGGGGAAACAAAACAAAAATATGAAAACATAATAGGAAAATGAATCCAAAATGCTAACAACCAAAGTCGAAACAAAGCAGAATGTATATATAAATTTGATATAAAACAATGCAAAAACTAACCAAGTAGTCCATATATAGTGCCTCTTAAACCAAGACTATGCCTAATAAAATAAATAAAAAAACAAAAAATATTAATATATAGTGTATAATATTAACAAATTAAAATCAAATGTAAAACTTCAAAATTAATATTGTAAATGAATTAAATAAGATTGAAGAACATTTGAAATTGGTAGGCTAAATGCTTAGTTTGTAACACCCCAGCTTTGACCTGCGGCCCACTGCTTAGGTCCAGGAATTCACTGGGCGTGTTAACTATGCTTCATCCACCCCCTAAAGTGGATTATTCCCTGAAGGGTAACCTTCCGTGGATTCGAATTTCTAAAAATCAAATGAAAAATCCACTTCGAAATCAAGAGAAGGTAAAATAAAATAGCTAAAATTAACTACAATGGCGAAGCAAGAATGAAGGAAGCAATTGATCGTGAAGGTAAAAGGTTCCTCTTACCAATTACTTGGTTCCACAACGAAGAAACAAGGAATCACATCGCAAGTAAAGCAAACACGCTCAAAATAGTGACGACACGAATGTGATATGTCTTTTCTCCATGAACAAACATGTAGCAGCGGCGACGACAATGATGAAGAGAATGAAGACAAAAGAAAATGTGGTGGCTCAGAGAAAGAAAAAGATTGGAGAGAAGGAGTGAGGAAAATGATTATCTTAAAATATTTAAAACCTAAATGTATAAAAAAAAAATCAATGGTAACATTTAATCCAAAAAAATGTTATCAAGTATACTTTATCTATAGTATTAACAACATTTTTTTAAAATATAAATGATTAAATGTTGCAAAAATACTTAAACGTAGTAGTGTTTGTCTCTCTCTACCAAAATTATTTTAATTAAAAAAGCTTAAATACATTTTTGGTCCCTATACTTTTACGAATGAGTGATTTTGGTCCCCATAGTTTTAATTGCTCAATTTTGGTCCCTATACTTTTGTAAATGGGTGATTTTGGTCCCTCTAGTTTTAATTGCTCAATTTTGGTCCCTCTTCTTTAAAAGTTGAACAAATCTAATCATACCGTTAGCCTCCCATTAAATATTTAGCAGAGTTTGCTGACATGGATTTAATTTTGTGATGTGTAAACTATCACATGACAAAGATTATTATTTAATTTTATCTCTTAACTTGTTTAATCGAAAAATCAGAGCTTGTAGATTTCAGTTTGCTTTTGATTTCATTTTAAATTTCATTTCATGCCCGAATGAGATTTCAGTTCGCTTGGTTGATGGCTTGAAGCAGACCTGCAATTGTTTTAGTTTTGGGACTTGTATTTGCTTTATTATTTTTTAGGAAATTGGAGTGTAGTAGTGAGATTTTATTTTTTTTTTATTTTGTTTTCTCATTGTATTAAATTACGTAGAATCTGATTTTTTTATTTTATTTTTTGTTAAAAAAAATTAAGAGATAAAAATTAAATAATAATATTTGTCATGTGATAGTTTTCACGTCACAAAATTAAATTCATGTCAACAAAATCTGCTAAATATTTAATGGGAGGTTAACAGTAGGATTAGATTTGTTCAAATTTTAAAGAAGAGGAACAAAAATTGAGCAATTAAAACTAGGGGACCAAAATCACTCATTTACAAAAGTATAAGGACCAAAATTGAGCAATTAAAACTAAGGGGATCAAAATCACTCATTTACAAAAGTATAGGGACCAACAATGTATTTAAGCCAATTAAAAAAATCATGAATACAGTAAAAGTGAATGATATTTATTTTTTATATTTTTTAATTTTTAATATTTATAGAAAGCATATTTTTATTAAACATGTTTATTGAATAGCGCTTTTTGTGTCTAGTATTGTAATTGTATAAATAAAAAAATATTTATACGTAATCACATCTAAACAGCTTAAAATTACTTTTTACTCACTTTAAAAAGGTGTTTTTTTTAATAATCCATACTTATTTTCTTATTCTTGATAATAAGATAATTTTAATATATACTTTTCTTCTTACAAAATCATATCATATTCTATTTCTCACTATATTACATATTTTTCTTATATTAGGAAACATATTCTAAGTTTCTAAATCAAATCGAATCGAATCAAGTTAATATTAATTTTATTTATTTAATTATTCTATAATTTTTTTTTACTTTTTTTTACTTTTATTATTTTTTCAATCAATATTAAAGGTGATAAAATTTTTATAAATTACCATTAGAATAAATTTCTATCAACTATAAAAAATAAATTTTATATAAAAAATTTATATTTTAATTTCTTTTTTATTATTATTAAAATAATTCTTACTTATTAAACAAAATTTTTTAATTTAATTTTTTACATGTTACAAAAGTATTAATTACTAGTTATAGTCAAACAGAAAGCAACTTCTGTTATACGTAAAAAAATTATAAAATATTTTTTTATAATTCTAGAATTCCTTTTTCTATAAGCTTAACTACAAAGTCCTAAGATGTTTTTTGTTAAAAAAAATGAAAATGGTCCTAAGCCTGATACAGTGATACGTCACCGATTACGAGTTAAACATAATTGAATATGGGCCTATGAGTCCCATATCACGTGGGCTGCATGCTTCCCTCTGGCCCACTGAAGCAGACATTCTAAAGTCTTTGATTTTGTATTCTTTGCCATCAAATTCAAAACTTAAAAACGACCTTGCATTTCCTTGCATCACATGAGTTTCTTAAAAGAGTTTAATATATAAACACTATCAGTGTAGTGTAAAGAAATTTTACACAGACATCCAATGATATGCTGTCACATCATTTATTGAATTTAATAACATATGATGTGTCACATTCATTAAATGATGTGGTGACATAGCATTAGATATCTATATAAAATTTCTTTACATTACAGTATACTAATTAAATCCTTCTTAAAATCTTAATGAAATTTTAATAAAATGAATTCCATCATTAAACGGTAAATCACAAGTCTATAAGTAGAGCCATAGAGTGCAACTTTTACTACAGCATTAATAACAATCAAATTAATAACCCATGGACTGATTGCCCGTTTTGTTTTCCTTTATTTTTTTTTCCTTTATGAATAGTGATTTCAATTTTGGTATGATTAATTTTAAATCATTTATGTTTGTAAATGTACATCATTTATATGGATTAAAATTATCTCCGGTAATGGAATTGTCCGCTATGTGAGAGATAGACAACTATTTTTCATTTATTGAACAATTCCAATAAATAAAGAAAATCCAATTTCCATTCATAATAATAATTCATATTTTATTATTGATTCTGGGCCCGTTTGGTTTATAGTTGGTAGGAATTGATTTGGTTAAAATTGATTTTGGTAGAATTGATTTTGGTAGAATTGATTTTCTGTTTGGCTACCTAATTGTAAAAGTGGGTTGACAGAAATTGATTTTGTTTGGATGAGATAAAGTAAAATCACTTTTGGATACAAAATTACTAAAATGGATTTACTATTTATTTATTTTATTACTAAAATGGCTATCAATAGGGGTACATGCGTAAAACTCGCAAACATATTATGCCAAAATCAATAATGGAACCAATTCCCTGATACCACGTTCACTACGGACGAAAATTGGTTTACTGTGCAGGAACAAATTAGCCAAACAGTTGCCATAAAACTGAAACCCCGTTTAGAAAAGTCAAAACGTGGTTGATAGATAATAGAAGCTTAACCAAACAGTCACTCTATAAATTTATCAAAATTAATTCAACTGAGTTGTAAAAAGAACCCTAAATATTTCGCATATTCATTCATTAGTGCAATTTTCAACACATTCCTGGATATATCATTTCACGCCATAATTATCACAAGACAAATAGATAACAGCTAAACACGAGTGTTGGGTTGATGCTGTCAGATATGATATAACGTGTAAGAGTAGTACAAACATCAATTCTAAATCTTTTCACGCTGTTTTGTATATGACAAATGTAGCTGCATGTTTAGCTGTTAGTTGGATTTTCTTCGAATCAAAGTTTGAGTAAAATTTGAATAATGTTTGATAAAAAAAAAAAAAATGGTGTCCTAACTTTTAACATTGAATACAGCATGATGAAGTAAGAATGAACTTAATTAAACATGATAGAGGAAGCTCTATTAAACAATCTCTCTCTCTCTCTCTATATATATATATATGTGTGTGTGTAAAATTAGTTTGAACCCAAAATTAAATACATGAAATAATTACTAAACATTAAGTTTAACAATTTTGATTATAACCATTATGTTTGAACACAAAGTTAAATACATTTCATAATTGCTCCAAATTCAGTTCAAAAATTTTAATTTAAACCTCATTTTCATTTAATAATAATAATTGTTTAAACAATTTTATTTTAAATTTTATGTATAAAAATATTTATATTTAATATTAATAATTTTATTTACAAATAATGGAAAAAAATCACTACATCACAAAATTAAATGTAAGGATTAGAGAATTAAAACCATTTTTATTTTGATTTATATATTAAATAGATAAAATAGAAACAACAACATAACCTGAAAAGATGCTTAACATTATGACAGAAATATCTCATCGTATAAAAAATATCTTTTTTTCAATTTTATGTAATAAAGATTATAGTAATTTATTTTTGTTAGTAACATATTACATTAATAGGGGATACCTATGGTTTACCCAAAAAAAAAAGAGATTATATGATGATAATGATGATGAGGGTTATTTCATATTCATAATTGTTACTTAATTCATATCATATACTACCTATTACAATTAAGACATATATTTGTGCAATGTAATGTAAATGTGTGTGTATATATAGCCGCAAATCTAAATGTTAATAATAATAATAATAATAATAATAATAATAATAATAATAAATTTTTAAGTAATTTTAATATTTAAATTTTATGTATAACAACATTTATATTCAATATTAAGAATTTTATTCACAAATAATAGCAAAAAACACTGTATGACAAAATTAAATGTGAAGATTAGACAATTAAAATTATTTTTTATTTTGCTTCACGTATCATAAAAAATACTTTTATAAACTTACATATTACTGATATTTTTTAAGAGAATGTCAATTAATGATGATGAATCTTTCAAAAGATACGATTGCAAAATAAAAACACATATTTCATGAATATAGGACACTCAACATAGGACGGAGAACATAATTAATTAGTGTATATTATATATGTGTGTGCATGTTTAAAATTTACTCTTATATAGGGATGTCAACGGGGGCGGGGGCGAGGGCGGGTAGTGGCTACCCGTATACATATCCGCTAAAATTAGCGGGTACCCATGCGGGTAACGGGTATCCGTGGATATTCACATGTACCCATTAATGTTTAAGAATTTAAATTTTATAAAAAAAGAGAAAATATTATATCTTTATCTTTATCTTTATCTTTATCTTTATATATATAAAAGTAAGGTAGTGAAATGATCCTTTGATATCTAAAAGTAGGATAAAATGGTAAATTCCTTTCAATAAAACTTCTAAAAATAGTAAGTCACTTTTTATATATTAAATTGTTAGCATTATTAATATCATTAATTATGTTAATGGAAAAAACACTATTACTAACTTATAAAAATAATAATAATAATAATAATAAAGATATATCCTCTAATTTACCTCAAAGGCTATAACTTTTACTTCTCTTTATTTTACTTAATTAAATAATTTAATTTATTTGATAAATTACAAATACTAATATCTGAAAAATGATTAAAATTCGCTTAAATTAATTGAGATAAAATGCATAAATCAATAAGTAGGGGCAATGATAAAAATAAAAATAATACCAATTATTAAATTAAGTACTTTTTAACAAATGAAAATGAAAAATGTTAGTCACATATGAATCCCTTTGATGTAAAATACTTTTAAATAAATATGGGAAGTGACGTCGGGATAGAAAAGAGGATATTAGAGGAAATAAGACTTAAGAAAAATTGAAATAAGAGTTTCATGATAGGGGAGTTGATGGAGGGGGTGATTGGAAATGGGAGAAGAAGTTAAAAGATAGGTTTTATGCTTATTAGCGTTCATAAGAATTTACCTCAAAAGCCTATAACTTTTACTAATCTTTATTTTCCTTAATTAAATAATTTAATTTATTTGAGAAACTACAAATATTAATACCTGAAAAATAATTAAAAGTGGCTTAAATTAACTATGATAAAATGCATAAATCTTAAAGTGGGGGTAATAGTAAACATAAATAATACGAACTTATTAAATCAAGTACTTTTTAACAAATGAAAATGGAGAATGTTAGTCACATATGAATCTCTTTGATGTAAACTACTTTTAATTAAATATGGGAAGTGACATCGGGATAGAAAAGAGGATATTAGATAGAATAAGACTTAAGAAAAATTTAAATAAGAGTTCCATGATAGGAGAGTTAATGGAGGGGGTGATTGGAAATAAGAGAAGTTAAAAGATAGGTTCTATGCTTATTTAAGAATTTACCTCAAAATCCTATAACTTTTACTAATTTTTATTTTACTTAATTAAATAGTTTAATTTATTTGAGAAATTACAAATATTAATACATGAAAATAATTAAAAGTTGCTTAAGTTAATTGCAATAAAATGCATAAATAAAAAAGAGGGGCAATAATAAACATAAATAATACGAAAATATTAAATCAAACACTTTCTAACAAATGAAAAATGAAGAATGTTAGTCACATATGAATCTCTATCTTTGATGTAAAATGCTTTTAATTAAATATGTGGGAGGTGGCGTTGGGATAGAAAAGAGGATATTAGAGGGAATAAGACTTAAGAAAAATTGAAATAAGAGTTCCATAATATGAGAGTTGATGCAGGAAATGATTGGAAATTTGAGGAGAAGTTAAAAGATAGGTTCTATGCTTATTAACGTTCATAATAATTTACCTAAAAAGCCTATAACTTTTACTAATCTTTGTTTTACTTAATTAAATAATTTAATTTATTTGAGAAATTACAAATATTAATTCCTGAAAAATAATTAAAAGTGGCTTAAATTAATTGTAATAAAATGCATAAATCGAAAGTGGGGGCAATAATAAAAATAAATAATATGAAATTATTAAATTATGCAAAATTTAACAAATGAAAATGAAAAATATTAGTCTCATGTGCATCTCTTTGATATAAAATACTTTTACTTAAATATGGGAAGTGGTGTCGGGATAGAAAAGAGGATACTAGAGGGAATAAGACTTAACAATTCCATGATAGAAGAGTTGATGGAGGGATGATTGGAAATGGAAGGAGAAGTTAAAAGATAGGTTCTATTCTTATTATCGTTCATAAGAATTTACCTAAAAGCCTATAACTTATACTAATCTTTGTTTTGCTTAATAAAATAATTTAATTTATTTGAGAAATTACAAATATTAATACCTAAAAAATAATTATAAGTCGCTTAAATTAATTGCGATAAAATGCATAAATCAAAAAGTGGGGACAGTAATAAAAATAAATAACACAAAATTATTAAATTAAGCACTCTTTGATGTAAAATGTTTTTAGTTAAATATGGGAAATACAGTTGGGATAGAAAACAGGATATTAGAAGGAATAAGACTTAAGAAAAATTGAAGTAAGATTTTATGATAGGAGGTTGATGGAAGGGGTGTAAGGATGGCAATGGGTAGGGTTTGGGTAGGGTACTATAGTACCCGTCCCCATACCCGCGTTTTAAAAAAATACCTGGACCCGGACCCATACCCGCGTGGGTAGTTATTCTAGTACCCGTACCCTTACCCGCTGGGTACTCAAGTACCCGTACCCGTACCCATTACCCGCACTTTTGTTAACTATAAGAAAATAAATTGATTAGAAAATAAAAATTAAATAAAAAATAATCCATAGATCATCCAAGTTTAACATATAAAAAAACTATCATATGTGGAAGTGGATGGGAGATTAAAAAATTGGGAGGGGAAATGAAAATCAGTTCATGTTTTGTTATTTTTAGTGTGTAGGACAAAATTATAAAATTTAAATTAATTGAATAAGTAATATATATTAATGTTTTTTGGTGACTATAATATAGATTAACATTAATTATTTTTTTAAAAAAATATTAATTAATAATATAAACATATATATATTTATTAAATTAATTATATGTATATAAATTACATTAATTATATATATTATATAAATGCGGGTATGGGTAGGGTAGGGTAGGGTACCATAGTACCCGTACCCGCACCCGTACCCATTAAAATATGCGGGTAATTACCCATACCCGTACCCATACTCATTTGGTGGGTAATTACCCTACCCATTACGGGTAATTTTTGCGGGTACCTACTGGGTCTGGGTCCAATTGCCATCCCTAAAGGGGTGATTGGAAATGAGAGGAGAAGTTAAAAGATAGATATATACTATGCTTATTAACATTCACAAGAAATTAGTTATTTTTTAATATAAATGTTATATATATATATAAAAGTCTTCTAAAAATATGATATTAATGAATATTTAGTTATTTAATTAATTGTTGCCATTTTTATTTTAGAAATATAACATCTTTTTTAATATTTTAATTCATATTAACAGTTCATGTGTTACAGTAAATAATTTGATAGGTTTGATGATGTTTATACTTTTAAAATTTTAGTGCAATAAGTTATTCAAAATTTCCAAACCATAATATTAAAATTAAAGTAATATTTCTATCATATTATTGAGAAATATAAATTTGTTTTTTAGATTGTGCAAAATGGTGCATGATTTATAATCAGTCAAATGAACACGTATGTTTTCAAAGAAAGAGTTATATTAAAATCAATGTTCGAGAAAAATATTAATTTTAAGGTTTTCATTAATTTCATCAAATAAAAATATTGCTTTTAAATTTCAACGCAAACAATTTGTAATTGTCATTCTATTTACAATTATAATAAATAAAACACTTATATATATATATATATTGTCTTATATTTAACTTTAATTTTATATTCTGTTTTTTTTAACCACATGCATTCTGGGAGGCAATCTTGTTCAGGCCAGGAACATCCACATCATGGTGAGACTAATTTTATATTATGTATGTTTAACTCTATATTCAACAATTGTTTAATTTTTTATATTTTAATATTAAATTTATTCATTAATATTATTTTATTAATTCATATATTATGTCCCGTGCAACGCTGGGGTATTAGACTAGTAATATATTATAATATCGTACTATATAAATAAATAATCATTATATAATATCATTACGTGTCAATATGTTAAGAATATCATAAAAAAACAATACAAAATAAATTATATCTCATCATAAAATAATAAAATATCATAATATTCAACTATATTTAATAAAAAATATGTTTTAATGAGTACGCGGATACCCGCGGGGCGGGTAGTATAATATCCGTCCTCACCCATTATATAAATATGCAGGTACCCATTATAGATATATCCACGGGTACCCACGGGTAGAGGTGTCAAAATGGGTCGCCCCGCCCGAACCCGCAATATGGGAGGGATTGGGCACTTAAATTAGAGGCCCGAATTTTTTCCAGGCTTTTTTAGCCCAGAAATGAAAAGGCCCGATCTTTAAGCGGGTTCGGGCCGGGCTACCCGATCAGGCTGGCGGGCGGCCCGTTTTTTTAAAAAAAAATGTCTTACTTTTTTAAAACATTTATTATTTGTAGGATATAAAATTACAGATTTAATTACTAACAAAGTCTATTTTTATATTTCAGAATTTGATGGTGAAGATGATGATGGTGAGAGGGAAGAAATTGTGTTTGAAGACACCAATCTTTCTCAAGCAACTCCAACTTGAAGTTTTATATTTCATAATTTCATTTTAGTTGAATGTTTATTTAGTTTCATTACTTTCATGGGATTGATGGATGAATGTAATTTAATGTGATGGAGATTTATTTAAAATGAATGTAATTTAATGTTTTTTAGTGTTGAATGTGATTTATTAGGGTAGATTATGTTTTTAAATGATTTTTATAACTAAATTGTAATTTTTTTTAGTTTTGTAGAAGTATAATTGTTTACAATTTTTAATGAGCAACATTTTTGAATAAGTTAGTTTTTTTTAATCGGGTCGCCCCGTACAAGCCCGCTACCCGATGCGGGCCGGGCCGGGTAGCCCATTTTAACACCTCTATCCACGGGTACGAGTTTTTTTTTTACATTCCTACTCTTATAGCATTACAATTATCAATTATAAATAAACTTGTGCACAATCGCAATATTTCTAGTATGAATATGATAGTGATCACTGATCAAGTACATTAATTATTTAATATTAAAATGGATGAAATATTGTAATATTAATTATATTAACATATGGTTCTTTTAACAAAAAAGAAAAATAGTGGAAAGATAAACTACCTCCTAGACTAATAATTGAAATTTATTTTTAGTTAAAAACACTTAAAATTGAGACATAATTTATAAACAATTTATTAAACATTTTAAATTTGAAAGTACTATATTTTCAAACGAGGAGGGAGAGGGGACCAAAACACAAAGACTCTAAGAAGAATCAAATTTGGCTACAATTTTTCTTTAAAAAGAAAGGCTAAATAGATATTGAATTTAGTTTGGTATGAGACTGTGGTAAAACAAATAAAGGATAATAATTCTTTAAAATACCAAAATTAGATATGAGAGGTGTAAAAAAGAGAGAAATAAAAAAATATAAAAAATATGATCAATATGATAAAAATAAATATAAAAAATATAAAAGAATGGAGTATGAAAATGAAATCATTAAATCAACTTGCATTATTGTACCTTCCTATTTGCTACATTATGTGAGTGTGAGAGCAAGAAAATTGAGATTGACAAATTGTCAGCATATATCGAATAAAACACCAAAGCAAATTTACAAGTTGGATTCACAGTGGATGAATTTAAAGTTTTCCCTAATATATCATCAAACTTATCCCAAGATATATTTGAGATTTGTATAGACTAGTGGCCTTACCACAGGAAAGTGGAAACTGGGAATACTCTCAATATCATTATGTCGCTTTACACAGTTGGAAAGTCCATAAATAGAGGTACCCTTCTAATTGTCATTTTATTTTTCACTATTGATTTGAATCACAACACCAAGTACAAATTCAAATGTCAAGATGCCAACCCCTGTCTCTCTCTGTTTTCTTGTTCCCTTCCTTTCTTCTCTCTCCCTTACAATTTGATTGCAATTCATTGATGATGGGTAAGTATAAGTAAACACACAATATAAGAGCCAGAGGAATCTCCATCACAAGTTGGGATGAGAGAGGAAGAGAGAGATCACTCATGGACAGAGCTGCAGAACAAAGTCATAGGGTCCACAATTAGGATTAGGCCCTTTGCTAGGTTACATTAAAATCTAATGAGCTTTATGGGCTTCTCTGGGTTTGCTTTGCAATCACCTTAGAACAAGCCCAATTGGTGTTGTCAGAATGTGTCTGGTTGCTGTCTGTCTTGCATCAATCTTGTACCTCAGTACAGCTACCTAACCAAACCAGCTCATGTTTTTGATATCTACCAAACCTCATTTATATTTGAGAAATGGTGTTTTCACAATAATAACATTTATAATAAAGAGAGATACAGACAAAAGAGAGAAAAATGTGAGATGTGATAAGCGATATGATAGAGAAATGGAGAGAAAAAAGATGTTATATAAATTGTTGTATATTTTTTGTTGTATAAATATATATATTATCTCTTTATATTTTTCCAAGCAACCATAAGGACCCAAACTTTTTCACTATTTTGGTCCGGTTATTAGAAATATATAATATAAAACTATTAATGTGTTGTGTATCCAATAGTTTAAGTTTTTGGGATAGTTGGTTCTATCTCCATGATCGGTCAAGAGTTTGATCTTTAGCGTCTTATTATTCCAATAAAAATGATTAATTTCAGCACAAGATACGTAGTATGTGCATTGTCCATACTTCAAGCTCAAAGAACTCGTGAGGAAGCATATTAGAAATATATAATATAAAACCATTAATGTATCCTTCACCTAATAACTTAAACTTTTGGGATAATTGGTTCCATGAAAATAGTCACCGTAAGTTTTTATTATTTAATTAAATTAAAACAAAAATCTCTTGCTTGCTTAAATCTTTTTATTAAAAAAATATGTAATATGTACATATGGTGTTACCATTGTACTAAAAATAAGTCTAATTAAGAGTATAAACATTGAACAATTCTTATTCTATATATAAATTTACTTTTGGGGTTAAATTGTCTGTCTCCAAAATCTAATATATGTTAACATTTATAAGGAGTAGTATTGTTATATTGGAGTGGTAAATAATAGAAGAGTATAATTTCTGAGAAATATTCTGAGAACTGACAACTGTACATATATATATATGTATGTTGGCCAGATTTTTCAAGAGAGTTGAGGTAGTATTTAATAGCTATGGACAGCATATATAAGTACATATACGGCTCATGGTTGAGTCTTAATCAGAGCACTAAAACTAGCTAGTTGCTACTGAATTATGAATAGTAAGTGGGTAACCCTACTACTTCACCAATCTATAATCAATAACACTTAATATATATATAAAAAAAGATGTTTTTCATTGTTTTAAGGCTTTGGACCACATATATTAACGAGTAGCATTGAGCTACGTAAACCTTTTGCCTCTAGAGCCACACAAGGATCAACATTCACTCGTTCATATTGCTACTAGCTTAAACCAGGTCTTAGAGATACATATATGAGGCTACCAACAAAGTGAAATGTGTCAGATCAAACCCTCAAACTTGTTATATATATATTAATTTTTTGCTGGATTTTTACCATCAATTATATGGCAATGACATTAATAACAAAACCAATAAGCACTATCGCCCTAAGAGTACGAATCACAAATTTTACTGCTCTAGAGACTGAACATGTTCCACAATAATTTTACTTTTATGGTTTGAATTTCCATGACTAATCAATCTTATATTTTATTTGGTTCAAAGAGATAAATAGGGGAGAAAAAATAAGGAAAAAAAGAAAGTGTTGAGAAATAAGATAGACTCAAAGGTTATTTGATTTGAGAAAAGTTTGAGAGAAATAGAACGGGGGAGAGAGTTATATTTTTTTAGGAAATAAAAATATCCTTTAATCAATTAAATGAAATGAAAAAGTTATTTTTAAACAATAACTTTCATAAGGATATATATTAGTATAAGCAACCCTATAAATTTATTTTCTCAATTCAAAAGATTAATTTTTGTGAGGAACCCACTTACTCATTCTTTCTCTAATTTCTAAGTTAACAAACACGAGTAAAGTTATATTCTCACCTCTATTTTTCTCTCTCGACTTTCTCTCTTTATTATCTCTGTTCAAATATACATAGCGATAGATACATAAATAGGAATTATTAAAGAAAAAGTATTAAGCATTTAATTTTTAAAAATTTTAGAACACTAAATATTTATTTTAAGTAATTAGGGTGGACCCATTAGAGTGGGCCTAGTGGTGGGGGTTTGGGTAGTTTAGCATGAATTTTAAGGCTCAAACCTTATTATATTCCATGAAACAAAAAAAAAATTAAGGTGGGTAATAAAGGTTCATGTGCCCTTTTATTATTCATGTTTTGGTTGGTGCATATTGCATTAAGCTAGCAAACCACTTAGCACATGAATTAATTGGTAAGAGATTATTTTACTCGTTTAGTTTACAGTTGAGTATAATTAATTCTAGAATCAATTATTGAAGATAAACGATATACGTTTTACGACGTTTTACGAAACACATTAAAAGAAAATGGTTTAAAATCAATTCTGCAGAATTACTGGCTAACCAAACAGACTATGGTCAGCTAGGCTCACCTCAAACTCATCAACTATATAGACAATGAGCTCTAGTTTGGGCTTAATTTATTTATATCCTTCGGACTTGAATATAAGGAAAAATAAAATTAAACTCACACTAATTAAGAAAATTAGATAATCTCATTTAATTAAATTAGATAATCTCATTTAATTTTCTTGTTGTCATCTAAAAAATAATTTTATTTCCTAAATTACCCTTTATGGAATACTTCATTCTTATTAAAATTTGTTTCAAAATATTTTCTTCTATTGTCACATGACTCATTAAATAGAGTCATTGGAAGATAAAAATTGAATTAAATAAATATTATTTTAGGATGATCTCATTGAATATGGTAAAATTAGTTAAAATTTTCTTAGATTTTAGTCCACCACATATGGATCTTTTTTATTTATATTCAAGTGTGGTGAGTGTAGTTTTCAAGTTGCTAAGTTTTGGTGAGTTTGGTTCAAATTATATACTCATCAATAGAATTTCCTTTGAATTTACTTTTTTAGTAACGGCCGGGTGTTCTTATACAATATATCTTAATTACTTAAAGAATAAAAGTATTAAAGATTTTTTATTTTTAAAATTGTAAATACTTATATTTGTCATTTTATAATTTCTACTTTTATTTATTAACATGTACTTTAATTAACCGTGACATAAACCCTGTTTTTTATGTATTTAAACTGAAATGTATGTGTGTTGGTCGTAAACCTAAATTATTAATCTGTTATGTTTAGTAGAATAGAGAGAAATAGAGTAAAGAGAAATAGATAAAAAAATAGAAAGAACATTAGTTGTTTAGTAGGATTTAAATAGAAGTGAAATAGAGTGGAAATAAAATTATATTTTTGTTTGATATGAGAGAAATAAAATGGAGAAAAATTGGATTATAATCTATAAAGACCAAAATGCTCCTAAATATATTTTTAAATTAAAATTTTAAAAAATCTTTATATGTAGATATTAAAATATTCAAATTTATAAACTAATAAGTTCAATTAATTAAAAAAATAAGTATATCATGATGATAATAATACATTGTTAAATATTAATGAAATTATATAATCAACTAAAATGTAAAGAAAAGAGAAAATACCAATATTGTTAAATATTAACGTAACAAAAAATGTTGATAAAATAACAAGTGAGAAAGCAAATACCAATACTGATTAAAAAACAATTACAATCCTTGGGATAAAATCCAATAAAAAGCGGATTTAGTTTACCAAAGGAGTTGGTTCAAGTGGTACATGCTTGGTTCCCCTCAAGCAAGGTCTCGGGTTCGAGTGTTGTGGATGGAAAAAATCCTCGCTAGTAGAGCTAGCCCTACCATGATATGGGGAGGCAAGAAGCTCAATGTAACTGAAATACAACATAAAATGATAAAAACAATGGTGGGTCAATGGGACCCATAACTTTTAAATTCTATCATCTCACATTTCTATCCTACCAAACTCATTTTTCTTTCTTCTATTTCTTCACTCTCCCCTAACTTTTTCTATACCAAATTGGGCTTTAATGAACTAATCTATCTTTCGTACGTACCTCTAGTCTTCTACAAAAATGGGATTAAAAAAAGACCAACGAGCATGTGGATTGGTTGACAAAGGCTATTTCAACTTAATGAGTGGTCTCTAATTTTTAAGTCTTTGATAAAATAAATGAATAAAAATATATGTAAGATTTGGATATCTTACCATGCCACAAGACATTTATGGGGATGCTTATATATGGCTTATAATTAATTAAAACACATCTCCCAAAATCGAACAAAATTTGAGTTAAACCAAAGTTGGCCTAGGCTCAGTTTAAATATATTTCTGCAGAAGAACTTCTAGAAGAAAAAATAGAATGAATCAAATAGGTCAAATAAATTTAACTTTTCCATAAGTTGAAATTAGTTACTTACGGAGAAGCTAAATGGGAGAGCTTTTGGAGAAAGCGGGCTACAAAGATTAATTTCAACTTTTGGAGAAATTAAATTTTTTCTATTTTTTTTCACCTAAAAGTTTTTCTGCAAAAGTGCATCCAAACTTATCCCTGGTCTAATGAGTTAATGCGGGACTTAGGAGCACTACAACAAAATGAGGTTTTAGTGGCAATTATTTAATGCCAGTATTTTTAAGAGAAAGTCATTTTACATCAGCCAATAACTAATATTGCTGGTAAAATAATAATCACATACCTTAACCATTTCATTTACCTCTGTTTCTTTTTCATTTTTATTTTAGGGCACAAAACCTTTTATCGATGTGGGAATGCTTTTCTTAGTTTCTAGAATTTTCAACCCGTTTTCCCATTTACAAATCTTCGACGATCCAAATTTCTCCTTATAAATATCAATAAAAATTTTACCGACACTGGATACATAGACTAAAAGGTAATTGCCGGTAAAAGGTGTAATGACCACTTGTATGACCAGTAAAAGGTATAATAATTGTTGTTAGAAAAGTGAATTTTGTTATAGTGGAGGGTTTAACGAGTTAAAGGTACAATTTGAAACTTGAATCGTCTTCATCACTACCCTAACCAAGAGTGACTATAATAATGTTTGGTTTCGATTTGATTTCATATGTCAATGACTTTTTTTACCATTGCAGGTGAATCGAGGAATGGTACATATATTGTCCAATGTCCTTGATCAAGCTCTTGAGACATTGACGTTGTCTCTCTCATAAGGACCTTCATTTTCTCTTACAATGATTACTTTTTTTGAAAGTAATTTATTAAAGTGTCCCACACAAGAAGTATTCTTACTTTCTGTCATATATAATCGATTTTTTTCCATACAAATATGTGAAATCAAGGTCCTATATATGAGAGCTATGGGCATATCTTGAATAATAAAGGGAAAGGAGGGAAATATATAAGTATCACGACCCATAAAGCTAACATATCAAGGTTTTGGGTTGGATGTGGTGTCTAATGTAACATCCTGGAGATTAGAATCTAGAAATACCGTGAAAGCCTTAGGCTGTGAATCCCACCGCAAGAAGGGAAGTTAGAGGTAAGATGAGAACTTAAGGGTTGGATGGGAAAATAAGAGGAAAGTTAGGAAATCAATTAATGTTGAGTCTCAAAAATATCATAAGTAAATTATGATGTTTCAAGACAATATAATTCCCAAGTTTTAATGACTAACAAATTTGGGTTAAAATAATTCATCATATATATATATATATATATATATATGTTTTAATGATTTATCTGTGATTTCAGCAAGCCACTATGAACTTACAAAAAGACTTTGTGAAGTGTTTTAAACTGTCTGAGGTATCAAGCCTTCTGAAGGTTCAACCCGTCTGAAGTGTTGAAGCCGTCTGAAGTGCCCAACCCGTCTGAAGTGTTGAAGCTGTCTGAAGTCTCATTAATGACGTGGCACCTTTGCTGAAGCTTTGTGAAGACGTTTTCTGAGTCTCTGCTGCACGTACCTTTTCAAGCATATTTATGGCAAGGAACATAGAGGTCTTTTCTGGTGTTTTTGAAATTCATACACCACTGAGGAAATTCCTGCAACGCAGCCTCTGCAACAGCATTTGAAGCAGCTTTTTGGCAGATGCAACCTTGTTCTGTGTCAGAAAGGTCAGGACTCTCAGAAGCATGTCTCACAACGGATTAAACAGCATTTAATGCTATCTCTAAACGGTGGTTTTTCAACGGACTGAAGTCTGGGTATAAATACCCCTCATGAAGACCATCACACAGAAAGACAAAAAGTGATATACATATACATATAGAGAAGAACAGAAGGATTTCATATTCAAGAAAATCAAAGAGAAACAAATCGCTGCTAGTTTTTACTCTGTAAAAACTCTCTGATAATATTCTTTGTACACACATTTGTATATCCTGAGAATACCTCAGTTATCTTTGTACATTTTATTTGTTTGAGCTTATAACTGGTTTAGTTTAAAAGCTTAAACTTATCTTTTCTCTGTAAAATCGTTCTTGAGCCTGGAGAGACTTGTTGTCTAAAGAATACTTGGTTGTAGAGCCTGGAGAGGCTTGGTGTCTAAAGAATACTTGGTTGTAGAGCCTGGAGAGGCTTGGTTGTAAAGAATACTTGGTTGTAGAGCCTGGAGAGGCTTGGCTGTAAAGAATACTTGGTTGTAGAGCCTGAAGAGGCTTGACTGTAAAAGAATACTTGTAATCTTTGTGAAAGATTAAGAGAAAATCCAAGTGCTAGTTGGCATTGGGACTGGACGTAGCTCACAGTGGTAGTGAGTGAACCAGGATAAATTCCTTGGCTAAGTTTTCTATCCCTTAACTCTTGTCAATTTGTTTATACTAATTTAAGGGAGTTGAAAAGCAATTCTAAATATTTCAAAAGCTAAGAAACCTTTTAAAATATATTTCCAGAAGCTGTCTTAAAAACTTCAGACAGTCCTCAAAAACCTGTCTGAAACATTTTTATACTTGTTGTTTTGAAAAAGCTTTCAAAAATATTAAGAAACACTATTCAACCCCCCTTCTAGTGTTTCCCTGTGTTTCTACAATTAAGAGTTATGAGTTTTAAGGGAATCGAGAAGGGGAAAACTAAGTATCAAGCCAAACCTGACTGTAGAGTTAGCATAGGAGGAGTCACACCCGGTAGTAGAAAGGCTAGCATGGTGAAGAGGTGAGGAAGGAAGTAGATATAGTGGAACTAGTGAATTAGATTAAGACATAAGGAACTAAGCTTAAACGAATTGACGGGAAGAAAGAGAGAGGCGTAGACTCAGGGAACTGGGGTAGAAGGTGATTTTATGGAAAGGAATAAGGGAATAGAGGAACATAGTCTCATGGACACCTAGAACCCTTAACGTTAGCCTTATTGGAGTGAATTGATGAGTTATAACATGATTCGTGTAAAGTGTGCCCCGTTAGGCTTCAATCAAGGTTATTGCGTAATTTTGGGTTTTAAGCCTAATGACATTGGTTCATTAATTCAATAATATCTAGAGTTATGGGTGTCCAATTGAAGTGATTTCACTTGCATTAGAAATCTAAGATCTGGGGCTTCCGTTTGATATGTTATATGATAGTATTCCAATTTCATTTGCACCTTCAAACAGACTCATTCTCGCTTGAGCGAAAATATCAGCAGAAACAGGATTCGAAATGCTGTCAATTTCGCTTGAGCGAGACTCCTCTCGCTCAAGCAAAAAATTGGCAAAATGTCACCTTTTTAATTTCGCTCAAGCGAAATTATTTTGCTTGAGCGAGAATACGCGAGACCAATTTTTAAAAACGGAGATCTAGGGCTTCCAGCCCTCATTTCCTCCCATTTCTCTCGTTCTAGAGAGAGGAACTAGAGAGAAGGGGTAGACTGAAGGAGGAATCATGGATTGGAGCCACCCACGCCGTTCAAGGAGCTTGGATCTTCATCCTCATTCCTCCATTCTTCTCTATTTCCTCCATTAGAGGTGAGTGTGATTCTCACTCACTTTCTTTCTTGGTTGCTATCCTATGTATGACCTCTATTCATGCTTCCCTTTCTATTATTGTTGATTGTGAGTGATCATAGACATGCCTAGGGTGGATTGTTGAATGAATTTGCTGTATGTGCTTGGATTCCAAACCCTAGGGTAGTAGATTTGGGTATTTTTGCACTGTTGAGTTATTAACTGTATTCATAAGCATTCATGGGCCTTTGGACATCATTGAACATATTGCAAGGGTCCTTGGACCATCATAGTGCCTTCGGGCCATCATAGAGCTTCCGACCTATCACAGGGTCTTCAGACCATCACAGGCCTTCGGGCACTCATGTTTAAGAAAGACGATGTGATCTCATCGACCTCTCGGCCAAGGGGAAGATGAGGTATCCTCACCCTAAAAAATAAATCAAGCCATGAACCATACATGCTTAATAAAACTTAATCATAGGTGGCCCTGGATGACAATCCTTGGTCACATGGTCGAGCACTCAATCACAATCATGTTACAACGAAAAAAAGACCCCGAGTTTCGGGTAAAAACACATCACAAACATGTTGCATCATTTCACAAACATTGTATATATGTATTGGAATTTCTGATTATGTTTACTCACTCTCATTTATGGTACTCTTGATGTAATTATGAAATGTATATGTGTGCTTGTTGCATCTCACTTGTCTGACTCCCCACACCGCACACACTTTTATCGCACTCACTGGGACGTTGGTCCCACCCCATTCTGTGGGAATTTACCTTTAGATTTGCAGGGATCTCACCAGGGCAAAGATGGACAGTAGCTGTTGTTTGAGGCCTAGTGATGGCCCTCTTCTTTTGAATGCTTTGTTATTATATTTACCACTTTTGTACAGGCATAGACTATTCATTTTGATAGGATAGAGTTGTACATGTGGGCCTTCAGGTTGTATTTGATATCCAGGATGTATGTATGGTTATATCTTGTTATGCCTATTTACTGTATTGTATGTTGAGCCCCTGTGGCAATTATGGTACCGTTATCAATGATATTAATGTACTTTTGAGTTTGTTTCTTATGTAAGTGTGGGATTACTTAAGCGGTAAATGTATGCGTATACCAATACTATAAATGCGCGAAATAATTTCACGAATTTGGAAATAGTGCTCCCAATAGCCATTATTTCTGAATTTAGAAATTAGGACGTTACATCTAACTCATTTATATGGTTTTCTCCTTCCCCGATGTTGGAGGTCTCCTTGGTATTTTAGACTCCCCTCTCTACTTGACACGAGCATGCAACAATTTCTTCCTCACATCAATATAAGCTTCTGATGAAACTGGCTTTAAAACGTCTTAACCAATAACCGTATAGGGTTACCAGACTGGCCAGTTTATTTGGTGGACTTCTCCCTAGCACCACTCGAATTGGGTTGACTTTCCCTTCCTGGTCCGTGTGGTTGGATTGTCAAGACCCTAGCCTACAACATTCTCTTATAATGGATCTAGAAAACCTACTCACCTAATTCCCAAGTGTCCCGAAAACCCAATTCACACATTGCATCTCACCTAAATTACGTCAGGGTATGGCTTTTATAGTGTTAATGTTTTTCCTTGAATTCTATCATATATCAAAGTAGCCAAGCAATGGTGTTTTTCTTTGATTCTCTCACATCAGAATATGTGGACCTCTTCAAGAATACCTTTTGTCGTTAGATTACTTAAACACTTCACAAGTTCTACTGTGATCCAATAGTCACCTGTGTATCTCGTGTTAAGGTGACAGATTACCATACGGAAATGATCAATCATCATCCCTCACCTATAAATAGTCTTTTACTACATCTCTTCAATTATATAATATATATTTTTTTGGATTAAAGGAGGCTTAAAAATCCAGGATTACACTGAAACAAGCCTAGGTATAGTATTCCCAACAACATCCGAAAATAAATGAATCAAAATACTAGGAGGAGGAATATGAAGTAAGTGAACACCTAAAGAATTGTTATGCCCCAAATTTGCAACTCTATCTGCCACAGAGTTTGCTTCCCTCCAAATGTGAGAGATGCGCACTTCCCAGTCACGGTTAAGCAAGAAATAAATTCTTTCAATCATGGGAGAAAATGGGTGAAAGGAAGGGACCCCATTCTTGATAAAATGAACTGCCACTGCAGAGTCACTTTCAACAAGTAAGTGACGCACTCCATGATCCCAAGCTAATTCTAAACCAGAAATGATGGCCCTTAGTTCAGATGATAACACTGATGAGCGGCCCAAATTCTGAGAAAAACCAAGTAACCATCGTCCCATATGGTCTCTTAGGACACCACCACAAGCTGTTGAATTCCCATTTAGTTTGACAGAACCATCTGTATTAAACTTGCTCCAACCTTCAGGGGCGGAGACTATCCCACATACACTTCAGTTTTTTTAAGACAACCGAAATGCTGAGGAATAGAACAAATAGAACACTCCCGTGCCAAGGAAAGAATATTTGAGACTACACGAGGAGCATAAGCATTAATATTCCGGAAGACTAAATCATTCCTTGTTCTCCAAATATACCAACAACCAATAGTGAAGACAACAGACCAACGCAGCCCAGCAAAAACCTCTTGGCAATTGATATTTTGATGTATCCAGCTCCAAATATCATAGGTGGCCCATGATGAACGATCAGGTCCCCGAAGATTTTCCCAAATTTTTGCAGCAAAGTTGCAGTCTCTCAGGATATGAAGTTTAGTCTCAGAGACAGTTAGACATAAGGGACAAATATCTGAATGTCCTATATTACACCTAAGTCTATTAGAATTTGTTTTGAGACCACCCTTTAAGATCAACCAAGTAACACTTTTGACTCGTTGGGGAGCCATTAAATTCCAAACTCTCTTCCAGATTATGTGTGTTGGCCTACTATCATTTAAATTCTCTATGAGTGCATATGTTATCTTGGTCGAAAAATAACCATCACTAGCTAGTCTCCATCCTACTCTATCATCTCCAAGGTAGGAAGCTGGTGGAAGCACACTGTAGATTTCAGCCTGAACTGGAAGAGGGAGTAAATGTTCAATGCTGTTAATATTCCAACCGCAATCAGCAGAAACAAAGTCAGCAACAGAGGCATTCATAAGCCTGGTTGGAATATCTCCTAAAATCACATCACCAATTATTTGGTTGGAAGGGAGCCATCTATCAAACCAGAAAGAGATATTTTCCCCATTGCCCATCATCCATTTTAAACCTTGAGTAAATTCACTCCAAATGGCAAGGACACCCTTCCAAACATTTAACACCTTTGAATGCGGAGAAATCACAGGAAGATAATTAGAGTCGCATTTATATTTGCTGCGTAAAACTTTAACCCAAAGAGCTTTGGGTTTATTGATAAGCCCCCAGCAAATTTTCATCAACATTGCTTTATTAAAGCTATGAAGGTCTTTGAAGCCCCATCCTCCCATAGATTTAGGTGGAGAAAATTCCTCCCAAGCTACTGAATGCCAAGTCTTTTTGTTTGGCTTATCGCCCCAAACAAATTCTCTACAAAGTCTCTCAATCTTATGGCAAACACTCTTGGGAAGTAAAGTAGACTGCATAGTATAAGTTGGTAAAGCCTGAAGGACTGTCTGAGCTAAGGTAATTCTACCAAAAAAACCAAAGAGTCTACCTTCCAAGTACTCAACTTGCTTTGAACATGGTTAATAAGGTGATTATACATTCCTTTATGTTTCCTAGAATGCAGAATCCGGATTCCAAGATAGCGACCCAAATCAACGGATAGACTGAAACCAGAATCAGCACACAATTCCATGGCTCTTGAAGCATGCACATTTTTTTACACAAAGATTCTGGTCTTTTCAATACTGTTTTTTTTCACCTGAAGCTTCACAGAAGGAATGGAGACACTGTAGCATAACATTGAGCTGGTGTTTTGAGGCCTTTCCAAAGAGCAAAAGATCATCAGCAAAAAAGAGATGGTTAATGGGAGGTCCATCTGAAGTAAGAGTAACTGGAGACCATCTTTTTTTAATTCTTGCCTCTTCAATTAGGTGACCAAGTCTCTTAATTTCTTTATAATTAAAATTTTTATTTGATTTTTTTTGCTTAAATGTTATATTTTTATTGGATAATAGTAATTTCAATTCCAACCCAATGAGCAATGTATTGAATTGAAAGTTAGTATGCTTGCGAAGTCTAGCCAATTAATTAAAGATTATTATTATATTCACTATAACAAAAACGGTTTTTTAAAACGTTTTTTTAAAGCATGTTAAAGCGTTTACAAACGCTTTAGCTTGAGATGTTGTAGTATGTCATCGGATTTCTAAAGCGTTTTGGAAACGCTGTAGAAATAAGACATACTAAAGAGTTTATATAAACGTTGTAGAACATTAACTTTTCAATCGGAAAATCAATTTTTCTAAAGCATGTTAAACGCTGTAATATATATCTATTTTAAAACCTTTATATAAATAAGCGCTTTAAATCTAATCATATTTTATAGTAATATGTAGTCTATACTTAATATATATTCTTATATATAAATTTAACTGTAATCTTGATTTATTTTAATAAAAAATAATAAATTATATTACCTTCTTCTTAAATAAAGATATGACTATTATATTACCTCTTTTAAAATATTTAATACGTTTCAATTAAATATAATCATATATTCATCTATTTCAATTAAATACAAAAATTTAAATCTAATCCTATTTTATAGTAATCTGTGATCTATAAATTTATTTATTTTCTTAATAATTTATACTTTAATATTATAATTGAAAATTTAATCACCTTGATCTCATTCACACTCTATTTTGCTCGTATCAATACTATTTTGATTATTTTACCATGTACTAAACCATCAAACAATTAACTATTTGAAGAAAATTCATGAGATTAATCAATCTCATTCATACAAACTCAACATTTAAGAATAAAAAAATGAAAATAAGAAGAACAAATATAAGAAGCATGAAAAATAAAATAGAACCTGAAGATTATGCTCTTGCTAATTTTCAAATTTCATATCCTTCTATTTTTAACCTTATCTTTGTTTTATCTCTCCGTTCTATTTTTTCGCATCACAACCTCTTGTATGTAATTTCTTCAAAGCGTTAATTCTTGCTGCTGCAACGTCTTTTTATTGATCTCTGCTGCAACATTTTTCTGTTGATCTTCTCAGTATTTATAAATCTTTTTTCCTTCTATATCTTTCTCTTAAACATTTGAACAAAAGGATCTTAAAAATTCACGACTTAAATGATAAGGATAATATTTTAAATTTAAATTAAGAAATAGAGATTACAATGTGAATAGGAAAAAATAAAATCAAACAGGATTTGATTTTGAATTGTAAAAATAATGGGTATAATGAGAAAGCAATTGTGGACACCAAATTAAGGCATCGCCTTTATAGATAGTATAAATTATTATTATTATTATTATTATTATTATTATTATTATTATTATTATTATTATTATTATTATTATTATTATTATTATTATTATTATTATTATTATTATTATTATTATTATTATTATTCATTCTAAAGCGTTTTTAAACGCTTTATAATTTTATTAAATTTCATTTTTTTAATCGTATAAATTTTATAAAAAATACTCAAACTATTTTTGAAAAGATTAAACTGATTTTTTAATAAATTCTTTAAGCTAACTATTTATTTATTTTTTAAGTCATAATATTTTTATTTATTTTTAACTTTATATTTACAATTTTTTAAACAAATTAAATAATAAGTTTTTATTGCATCTCTCATAAATATTTATTCTTATTCTCTCACAAAAGTATTAATTTATGATTGTGCTAATTTTATTATTTACATATATTAATTAATTAGGGTTACATTTTAATTTATATATACTAATTATTTAGAGTTTAATTTTAATGATAAATTAATTATATGTATTTTTTTGCATTTATAAAAAATGTAGTTTCATAGTTGTATGAAAAAATTAATTATATGTATTTTTTTGCATTTATATTTACAATTTTTTAAACAAATTAAATAATAAGTTTTTATTGCATCTCTCATAAATATTTATTCTTATTCTCTCACAAAAGTATTAATTTATGATTGTGCTAATTTTATTATTTACATATATTAATTAATTAGGGTTACATTTTAATTTATATATACTAATTATTTAGAGTTTAATTTTAATGATAAATTAATTAATATGTATTTTTTTGCATAGTAATTATTGTTGAAATTCTTAATTATTATATATATTTACGTAAAAGTTTAGTGAAATTCAGAATAATTTGGTACGTAGTTTCATAGTTTTAAAGGTTTTTTTAAAAGCAAAAATTTAGGGTGGGGAATGGTACCCCAATTTAAGACAGGGAAAGTCTTCGGACTTAAAGAGCGCACACTTAAGAGGTACTTAAATTTATATCACCCCAACTATATATTATCAACTTCTTCTTTACTAAACTTGAATTCATTTATTTAAGAACATTTTAATTTCTTATTCTAATATTTTTCAAAAGATGGTACTTATAAATTTTAATTCCTAATTTGTTTTTTATTTCGAATTAACTATTATTCTCTATATTATACAATTCCTTTTTTCAGTTTTATATATATGTTTTCTATCTTTTATATATGCATTACATTCTAGTTATATAGATTTTAACTAATTAAAATTTAAAAACTTATACAAGGCACCGAAGGCAGCGTTACCCCTATACTAAAGCATAATATTATTGGGACTCATCATATTCAGCTTTTCTATTCCACTCACCCCAAGTATCCTGGACCTTAATAATAGTACATAGAATTATTTCCAATCTACTCTTTCCTTCTCTGACAAATAATCATTAAGCATTATTTCCATAACAATAGGTTGGGACTTTTATCTATAAATAAAATCGTACAAAGTATAATAAAATGCCATCATTAAGTTTAAAAATAATCATTTTTGTGGTCCTAAATGTTGTCTAACAATCTAACGTGACATGGAAAGAAACACACGGAGACACACACACAATCAACTCTGATTAGGAAGATCACATTAAGAAATTGTGAATCACAGATGGTGACATGGTGTGAGGTCGTTGAAATATACCTCATAGAGGCAAAAGTTGAAAGGCCCTATTTTAGCAAAGAAAAAACTTTTGGTGAAACTTATTTCATTTCTGACTTTTCCTTGCAGATTCATATATGCTGCATGAGATGCTCAAATAGTACTGCATGATACGTCTTATTTCATGAATTAGACTTTCAGACCTGGTAGGGCTTCTTCACTTAAAACATAATCATTTGACATTTCTTAATCCAAAGGGTAGATAGAAATTATTAAATGGAAATAATAACAAGACAAGATGGCTCTTCATAGGTGAACTTATCTATAACATATAAACAAATTAATTTAATTTAACATGTTTTATAATTTTTTTATTTGAATTTTATAAGTGTATAATATTTTTTTTAAAAATTCATTTAATGGTTTGTTTCAAAAATGAAAATGACACATGTGTCCATTAAACTCATTTTATTTACTCACTTTAAAGATAAATAAATATGAGATTTTATTTTATGCCCAATAGAATAATGAGTTAAGCATATGATATGAATGCAAGACAATGACGGGTCATCTTCTACGATTAAAAACTGTGTCGGGCGTTGGCTTGAATCCGGTCCCCACTCTATGGGCTATGGGACCCAAACAGTAATTTACGGCCCAACCCCTTTCGCAACCCATCTTTCCATTGCCTTTTACTTCACTTAATATTTTCAATTTGACCTATATATCATTTTTCTTTATATATATAATAATGGGATTTTGTTAGCCATATAGAAAGTTTGGATGGATGTACTGCTGTCTAAAGCATGCATCACGCTAATGGGATGAAGCCGAGGAAAGCATTAGAGATACATAAAAGCTTAATTATCACTTTAAGTTGTCTTCTAGATTTGTGACATCTTATAACTTTGGAATATGATATGGTAAACTCTCTTTAATTTTATGTGTATAGATTTGCATTAGTATGTGTTCACGTATGGGATTTTAGGGTTTAGAGTTTAGGTGAGTCATCAACAAATTTTTTTGTCTCTCTAATCCCCTTTTCCCTAATTCCTTTTCATTATTAATCATTATACACGGTCGTTATTTCCTATTAATTATCATTAATAACTAGGATTATTTTCATAATTACCTGATATATTAATTACTCTCTTCAGTCCTATTTATAAGAAAACTTTTTCATAGTTCCATTTATAAGGCAAAATACACAAATTTAGAAGCATTTAATTTTTTCTCATATTTGCCCTTGTTGATCATTAAAGTTTTTAAATTGACACAATTACCATAGTAGTGAATTTTAATTTTTTAAAAAACAATGTATTAAATATTTTCTTAATATATGTGATTCGGTCTGAATTATCTTATAAATAGGAATGAAGGGAATATTATATTGAATTAACCCTTCATTTAATTTTCCTATCTCTTTATTTACTCCAAATAATTATATTAAATGGATCCTTGGTCCAGCACATTCCAGTATGACATTTAAAGTCACTCCAATTATATCAGTGGTGAGAAATTTGGATAAAAGATTACAAATTAAATTCAATATTATAAAAAAAAATATGACATTTGATTGTTTGTTGAACGTGATCACTCACTTATATTCTTTTATCTTCTGACCCACTCAAACCTTCAAGTTATTATGGTACTATAATGTACTTATGAAACACTATAACCAGTTTTTTATGATAACTATAACCATTTATTTAAACCATGATCATTTAGCAGCAAGTGAATATAATTAATTAACATTAAATATAATTGAAAAAGAAACTTTCTTAGCCTATGGAGTTTAGATGAGTGATTAATTGACTATGTTTTAGTGAAAGCAACATTGTCATAATTGCAAATCCAATGTTGATACCACCGAACATGTGTATCGGTTGGTAAGTGGTTGTTCTAGCTTAATTGATGGTCTCATGTTTGAGCTCTAGTATGCAACTGTGTTATATAAATATTCAGAGAGGGAATTTTGTCGCTCATAAAGGTCCTACCTGACTCGAATAGAATTGTCTCCCGTAAAAAATATCTATGGTCTTAAAAAAACCTATGTTTATTACCAAAACAACTTAGAAACAAATCCGTAGATTGACCGTTTCTGAAATATTAAGAAACAAATTTCCAAAATATTTGGTACATTTTACTGCGGTAAAGTCCTTGCACAAAAAATCTTACTTGGAGCAAGCACCACTAATAATAGCTAATCATAGATCCATAGTCCCCAATAAAAGAAAACACAACTACTCACTGTCAAAATATTTACAATACATGAGCTACATTTTTCTTCTCCAGTGGATATTTTCGGTGTTCCGATGGTATAAACGGTCCTCCTTGCTTCAGTTCTTCAACCCTTCAACTCTTCAAACTCCTCACAAGTGTTTGGGAAAATGAGGGTAGATGTGAAGACATTCAACCCAGAAGTGAGTTTGTATTTTGGCAGAGTGTTATAAAAATATGGAATGATAGTGTACATGGTAATGAGTTGCATGTAGATATTTATAGTGCTAGAAAAATGAGGGTACCTGTGAAGATAGTCAACCCAGAAGTGAGTTTGTATTTTAACATAATGCTAGAAAAATATGGAATGATAGCGTACCTGGTAATGGATTGCATGTAGATATTTATAGGGCTCGTAAAAGCTTCTATTTGATAGTGGGAGTGATGTCCCCTCACTCTAAGGTGGTTGTGTCATCTATCCCCTTGGATATGGAGAGGATTATTCTCCCTTCATGTGTGACTCTAGTTATGCGCCATGTCACTAAGTAGGGGGACACAACATGCATGTAGATTTCGTGTAGAGTGTCGCTTCATACCCCGGATGGGTGTCGAGAGCAAATAGATCTCACATTCGGTTCAGATGGTTAATTGGTGTTGGGTCTTAGGTCGAATCTGTGTTTCCCCCGGAACAATTGTTATATGAGAAATGCGAAATAACTAAACGATCGAATTCAACAGAATTCAAATATAATTTTATTAAAATAAAAAAATAGATTACTTAAAGAAAAAAAATTATACTCATTCTTTTAAGAGTAAAAAGACAATAAATATTCTAGAAAAAAATGAGAAAATAATTTTTTTACCAATTATTTTTCTTATTAAATAATTATCTATTTGACAAATAAACATAGAAACCTAGTATTAATAACAAGACGATCAATTTGGAAACTTCCATGAAAGAACTTATAGGAGAAGAAAAAAATAATATAATGAATAGTTAAAGATGATAATGGACACTGTCCGGGCAGGGTACTGAAGTGTCTGGCTCGCGTTTTCAATAAAACATCGTACTCGCGTGAGTAGTGATTTTAGTGTTCATCTCCATACTTGTTGGGCACCTAAATTTCTGTATCACGCTCGTTATCCATTCTTTTATTAAGTAAGAAATTAACAACTCAATAAAAAATATTAATGTAGAAAAACTATAGCTCAATTGAAAAATTACTCCAAGATGGTCCAAAAATATTTTTTAAATATCACCAGGATAACGTTAAATAAATCAAAATACAATATGTTAAGGTATTGTAATATTAATGTGATATATCAAATATGTATCAATTTTTTTATAACAAATATGTATTATCGATTTTAAAAAATATAAATATATTACAAATTTTAATAAAATTAATATTCAGTGGATATATATAATTGTATATTTATATATATTATTTATTAATATATATAGGTTAAAATATATTTTTGGTCCCCCAAAATATCGTAATTTTCCCATTTGGTCCCCCAATTTTTTTTCCAAAGTGGTCCCCCAAAAAATTATAAAGTATTCCCATTTAGTCCCTCCGTTAGTGCACCGTTTATTATCTTTGTTAAATGCTTGCGTGGCAATTTATGTGGACAAAATAAGCATACATGACATGTATATGTGTCATCTTATGTGTCCTACATGATAAAATAAGCCTATAGGTGGTTAATCAATGTCTTTTTGTGAGTCACATTAATGAACTCTATAATTGTTTTTTCATGAAAGGTGGTGATATAAGTTATGTAGGACACATAAGATGACATATAAGCATGTCATGTACGCTTATTTTGTCCACCTAAGCTACCACGCAAGCATTTAACGGAGATAATAAACAGTGCACTAACAGAGTGACCAAATGGGAATGCATTATAATTTTTGGGGGACCACTTGGGAAAAAATTTTGGGGAACCAAATGGGAAAATCAAGATATTTTGGGGGACCAAAAACATAATTTAGCCATATATATATATATATATATATATAGACACACACACGCGCGGGGGGTGGGGCTTGGGGTAGACTTGGCATTATAGTGCCCATGCCTACGCCCATCCCCATGAAGTTTTGCGAGTAAAGCCCGTACCCGCTTAATGAGTTTTTACCCTTTCCTTGTGGGTATTTTTTGTTGGTACCCATCGGGTTCGTACTCAATTATCATCCTTATGAATAAGTTAAATTTAATCTTTATAACTCAACTTCTTCAAAATGAAGGTAACTTATAGCATTTTTCAGGAGCTACTTTAAGTAGGGTTTGAGCTTATGACTTATATAGCTTATTTGTCTTTTTTCTAATTTCACCTTTAATATTTTAATAAATCCCTTTTTTTTCTATTCCTCTTATTTTTTTTTAAAAAAAAAAACTCCTAAACCATTTCCTTATTAAATGCACTATATGAAAAAATAGTATTAGGCTATGTTAATCTACAAAATAAACAAAAATTAAAACAAAAAATAGTGTAATAAAAATCAACCATATTGAAAAAAATCTAAATTTATAATTGCCAAAAAATATTTTTTTATCTATAATAAAACTAGAATTTATAAAAAAAAAAATTGTCTCTTAGACACACACATGCATGTATGTTTGGGTGTATATGTTTTTTTAATGTCATTTTACATTTATTATCTACTTTAGTAGCTAATTTTACCAAAAGCTTTCAATTCAACAAGCTAGTTTATCAACTTTCAGCTCAAAATTAGTTTTTTAGCTAATTTATCAGATGTTCTTGCCAAACATAGTCAATGTTTGAAAATATGCTACTTGAAGCAATGTCTGGAAAAACACTGTAAGCCACTAATAGGGGTGTCTGTGGGATGGGTTGGGATTGATTTTCACTGTCCCTTGTCCAGCCTTAAGTTTTGATTAGGTGAAATTTATAGACTTGAACCCGTTCATAGAACCGAAGAAGCTCGATGATGTACGAGTCTAATTAAAATTGGGTCTAAGTATATAGACAAGATTGAGTTGACCCGATCTATAAGCTAAATAAAATTATGAAAAGTAAAATAGTTCATACAATTAGTAAATATATCACATACATTATACTTCCTCTTAACACATACAATACTTTTTTACTCTCTTTAAATTCTGAGACATTGTGAAGGAAAAAAATGATAAATATCACTATATAACTTGACGTATAGAATATATTGTTAAAGATAGAAAGATAAAATTTAAACTCAAAAGCTCTAACTAAAGGACAAAATGAGATTAGGCCTTTCAATAATAGAAATTTATAAGTAATAAATATTATATATGTACATATAGGACGAGTTGGGTAACTCGGAGGTTGGCCCGAACTTGTCCTTGATCTGATATCGAGTCATCAAATGAGTCTCGATTTATTTTATTTAAGACTGAGCTAGACACGACCTGGATAACTCAGGTAGGGACGAGGTCGATGGATTAGGTCGAGTCTTGAACACCCCTAGCTACTAAAATAAGTTCATTTACTAAACACCTACAATCTAATCAAATGAACATATAAGCTAGTTAAATACACTATAAGCCACCTCATTTTCATAAGGCGACTTTTTGAAAAATTTAATGTCTTTCCAACTATCAAATGGTAGTAGAAAGAGTCGATAACATTAAATAAGAGTAAAATTAAGTTATATTTTAAACCTCCAATAAAATTAACTAATTTCAACCGCTTTTATTGATCCGCGTAATTCGATCAAATGTGCCTTATAAAAAGAATTAGAGGGAGAAACATATTTGCCTTACAAAACATACATTGTGATATCATTCATTTCATTTCATTTTATATTAACTACCGTTTTTCTTTTTATTTTATCATCCAATTGCTTAAATTCTAAATTTAAATTTGGTTCACTTCATTCATATTTTAACCGATTTAAATTGGATTATTTTATTTTAATTTTGTTTATTTCTTTCTTTAAAATATAGCAACTAAATATTAATTTCTTTTAGAAAACATAATAAAAATATTTCAAAACATTAATATCTCATTTAAAAATCACAACATAATTAATACCGGTAAAACCTTCATATAAAAAATCTATGTAATTTCATAATTTTATTTATATTTTGATTCAAAAGTAATAAAAATTTATACTTTAGCAAATTGCAATTTTCCTCATTTACTCAAACATATTTTTACTAAAATATATAATATTTATTTTCTTATTACTGAATAGATACTATTTATTAAAAACTCTATCTCTTATTCAAATACATTTTTCATATATAAGTTATATGATAATTTTATAAATATATAGGAAAGTAAATACAAAAGTATGAATGGTATAATATATTCATAAATAAAATTATTTATATGGATATAAGTTTAGTTTGGATTAAATTGAATTGATTTTTAAAAACAAATTCAAAATATGTTCAAATTTTATAAAAAATCAAAATTTTATTTTCAATTTATTTAGGTTTATTATATTTTTAATAAATTTTTTAACTTTTATAAAATTAAATCGATTTATGAAAACGCCAGAGTTCATACTTGGCTGAATGGCCTATTTCCTAAACCTCTAACTTTATTTGGCTTGTTTAAAATTTCATATAAACATTATCTAACTATTAATAAAGGGGATGACCTGATTTGGTGTCCACGTTTCACTTTCCAATTAAGCCCCTCACTTTTTAAAGAAAGACAAAAAATTAGATAGCAGTTACGGAGTATTTTATTTTTTCTGGATTAAAAACGAAAACCGTCCAAGTATCTCACGATTGAAAAAGAAGTTACCCCACACTCAAATAATGCTCCGGTATAAAAAAAACCAACTGATACAGAGACAACATGGAGGAGCCGTGGGAAAAGTGAAGAAAGATCTGACAAGCAAAAAACTGCAATCCATTATTTCTTCATCAAGGTCGGCTTTCTTCGTCACCCTCTTTTATTATTACACTTTCTTCTTCTTATTTTTCAAATTAATTTCTGCTTGCCAAATTTTAGGGTTCTTTCATATCTTCACACTTTTCCATTTTTATTTCTCTTCATCTTTTAGTCTTTTAGAGGCGATGAGGGGAATACAGTAGAGGCGATGAGCGCACAGCAGCGAGATGGACTTGGTCTTGCTCTTGAGGTTTACAATGGTTGACTCACGACGGTATTGGAGGCGGTGGCCGTTTGGGGAGAGAGGGTCAAGGCGGCTACAACCACCACTGGATTGGGGATGAGGACCGAACGGTGCACAACCAGCGATGAGCTCACAGGAAAAAGAGAGAGGATAAAGGAGAGAGGGCATTTCCGGCGACACTGTAGTACATTCCACTGCATTGCATCCGTTGATTAAAATACATGATTGTGACAATGTTGTTTAGTCACGGGTGCTGCATACATCTGAATTTCCCTAGGTGGAGAAGATGGTCTCTCTACTACTCCCCGTCTTGATGGTAGGCCTTTCTTATTTTATTTTACTTTCTTTGTTATTTTCCCCCCTTAAATTCTTTTGCTTAACTGCTTCATTCTCTCCCTCTGCCCTTGAAATTCTTTTGCAGACCGCTCATCCTTCAATTTTAGAGAGATTAACAAGCAATTTGTGGGGCTAGAAAATCAAGGAGGTGGAAACAAAATTGTAGCAGTTACAAATTCACCTAGCAAGCCAGAAACATTCCACATTATAAGGAATGATAATGACCCCCTCAAAATTCGAATCCAAGCATCAAATGGTCTGTTTTTACAGGTACTTGGTCCATCCTCATGCCATTCACTTTGGAATGTTTTAGACTTAAATTCATACTTTGAGTCTTCAAAAAGTATACCCCTTTCTCTTAACACCAATTCTTTTCAATTGAAACCATTCTACACTTTATTAAATAATTAGAAATGTCAATCCTTTGATCATGTATGTGTGAAGGTTCGATCAGAGACATTAGTGTCTGCAGATTATCATGTGGGTAGACAATGGTGCTCATGTGGGTAGGGAATTTCTCAGTTCTAGAACAAGGATTCTTTTTCAGGTTCCTTTTCTTTTCCCCTTTACCAATTTTTAAATTTCCCCTTTCTAAATGATTGAGATTTGCTTCATCATGAATGCCATTTTGTGTTTGTATTGTGATTTTCAAGTACTGGATTCATGAGGAAGAATTGATACTTATTTCATTGTTTTGCAATCAATGTTTTCACTGAGTATTAACAGTTGTGGGGCATTTTTTGATTTCCTTCTTCACCAATTTGGGTCATACCCTATGTGTTTCAAGTAATCTGGTTATGTCAATACATTAGTCAATTTGAGATTATTTGTTTATAAATACACTTCATGTTTAGTCATTTGGCATGCCTGAATTAGAGTTCCATGATTGAAATTAAGAACATATATTGTGGCTGCAGGTCAATGAACACCGCATGTTAATGGACATAGATAACAAGGTGTAATCTGATTATCTACAGTAGTAATAAAGCCAATTGCATAATTAATTTGGAGGATGATTCTCCGTTGGGAAATTTTTCTTTACATTTTGTAAGGCGTGAACAACTTTATATTGAATCTTGCTGTATTTATTTTCATTGTTGCAAATATCATATTGCATGATTGCTTCCTTTTTTAAAAATGATTTTTCCAAAAAAGTGATGCTTTGATTAAATTTGACAGGTAGGGAGTGTTTAAGGGTTAGTAAATAGGATATTCACTCAATTTCAAGTCTCATTAATTAATAAGATTAATAATTATTTAAGGGTTAATCATGTAGTATGCTCTATATCTACTCACCTTGAAGCCAGAAGGTGGGAGTGTTTCCCACTCTTGGGTATTTCCCAAATGGACCAAGTAGCAGTTTCTCTTTCGCCCCAATGTGGAGTTACTGACTTGGTCTATATATTTAGATAAAATATTATTCACTCATTCCCCAAATTAATGATGCTCTTTTTTGGTAGAAAATGTTATAACCTTAAATATTAGTACTTTGTTCAGTGAGTCAGTAGCTGAAAACTTAGGTGTCTAGGCACTTACTGTTATTTAATTTACTTTTATTTATGTTGTTGGAACCATAATTTTGTGGTCTAGATGTAGTGGTTTGATTCATTCTGCTAAATACCGCAATAATCTGTTTGGGAGTTTGAGCTATTAATTTCCATTGTCCAAATCCTATTTCATGATATTATACAGCCATGTATTTATTAACCAAATTCATTTACACTTGATGGTTTGCATACCTGATTCCATGTATAATAGGCTTGCCTTCATATGTTGGGGGGTGACCATTTCAATTTATCCCCTTTCTCTAAGAAAGGAGAAATTGAGAATCTAATGTATTGTATTGTATTAAGGTCTATTTTAGGAATTCAATTTAATTAAAGAAGAAAATCATTATGTAAGAAAATTAGAAAAGTACAAGGAATTCACTGAAGCATATGGGATCCTCCACTGGAAAATAGGGAAATTGAAGCCACCGAGAATGATAAAGCATCTATAGATCAAAACTGGCAAGTCCCTCTGAATATATGTCAAGGAAACCCCCTTCAAGAAACAAGGGCTCTACAGCAATTGGAAGCCAATCGGCAATCGCCTAATTAATCTTATTCTTAACAGGGTACTTCACTATTGTGGTGTGGAGTTCTACAATAGTGGGATGCAATAGTGGCTGCTATTCTACACAGAACCTTGTAGAATTAGCTGTGAGAAATAATAGTTACTATTGCAGAACAGGCACTTGGGCCTTTTCTATGGGGGTGATGTAAGAAATAGAAACACCTATTTGTTTGGTTGTTAGAAATGGAGTTCCCTTTATGTTGTTTTGTATGTTTGTAAAATTAATTCAGAAGGTGCAACTTGCTTATATCCTGGTTTCATGCCCACTGTTCATAAAATTAGTTTTTTTAATCTATTTATAAATATTTCAACATATATATGTAGGGTCAGAATATGACATCTACAAGATTATTGAATGGATTGAATCTTTGTTTAATGGCCTAAGTTTCATTTTCATAGCTTGCTTGATAAATCTATTTCTCACCATTTTACTTGCAAATGACTTATGACGTGTTTCTTTTTATTGGGAGAGACCAGATCGACTATTTCTTTTATTCTTTTCACGAAAGCTTTTGCTAATAAAAGCTCACATCAGGAACCCTTGTAATAAAAATGTTCCTTATGTTTTTTTAAAGTACTTAAATGGGAGAGGAAAAGACTAATGTGGCACAGGAATTCCTTTTGGAATTGACTATTCTTTTTGTAGATTTTTTATTTTAAAATAATATCGATTTAAAATTGTTATTGTGGAGTGTTATTTTGATAATAGAAATCATGGATATAAAACACAAATTATTTTTAAAAAGATTCATTAATATCAAAATAATAGATTACAATTATGATTTAATTTTTATTATTAAATATAAAAGTTATACATACATAATGCGAATTTTATGAATTTATTTTAGTATTTTTTTATTATGATTTATCTTATACTCTTTTCTATTATGATTTATCAAATTGAGATCATGAATTCAAGATAATATTGTTACTGATTTGAATTTGAGTTTTGAATAAAATGGTTCCTCTAACTACACTTCCAAAGAATAATCGGATTTTTTTTTTATGATTGTTTATCTATTATATGTGTTATTTAATAAAAAAGTTAGTTGTTATAATTAAAAAAATATTTTGCATACCATACAATAAGTTCTTATATTTTTCCACCTAAACTTAATACTAACTTTAGAATTATATTTAGGGATGGTGAAATTGCAACATCGGCATGTAGGTATCAAAATAGCAGATTTCTTGCAAAACAAAATATATGCATTTTGCATGTACTCATCTATTCTTTGATGATTAACTATTATCATACATTTATAATATATATTGCATATTTAACTTTTGTATATGACATGTTGTGAGATATTTTGTAGTTCTTCAAACGCAAAGAGCTTATTGGTATTTTGATGTATGAAGATTTGACAAGAATCATTTCAAGGTAAACAATATTACTCAATTTAATTGCTATTTTATTATAATGTTATATTTTTTATGAATTAACTATAAATACTGATATAGTAAATTTTTCATCTAAAATGCAGGGAGGAAAAAAATGTTCCCGGAATTCATTCACACTATTTGGTCTCGCAGTTAAGGAAAAGTCATAGTTGACAAATTAATAAGAGTTACAAATAAATAATACAATTATGATTGTCTTAAATGCAGATATTATTCATTCTTTTAGTTTAATTCTTTATATTTATTTAATTATATTCAACATACACTACATTTATTTCGTTTAAATTAAATGTATAATACAATACTATTTACAATTTACATTGTGATCAATTTAGTTTAACTTAGAATGTTGAATATAATTTTAAATTATTCAAGCAAATTAATTATATAAAGTATTTAAAAATGTAAATAAATAAATGGCTTAAATACATTTTTAGTCCCTATACTTTTGTAAATGGGTGATTTTGGTCCCCCGAGTTTTAATTGCTCAATTTTAGTCCCTATACTTTTGTAAATGGGTGATTTTGGTCCTCATAGTTTTAATTGCTTAATTTTAATCCCTATTTTTTTTTAAAATTGAACAAATCTAATCCTACCGTTAGTCTCTCATTAAATATTTAACAGAGTTTGCTGGCATGAATTTAATTTTGTGATGTGTAAACTATCACATGACAATGATTACTATTTAATTTTATCTCTTAATTTGTTTAAACGAAAAATCAGAGCTTGCAAATTTCAGTTCGCTTTCGATTTCATTTTAAATTTCATTTCATATCCGAAATGAGATTTCAATTCGCTTGGTTGATGACTTGAAGCAGACCTGAATTGTTTTAGTTTTGGGACTTGTATTTACTTTATTGTTTTTGAGGAAATTGGAGTGTAGGAGTGAGATTTTGTTTTTTTTATTTTGTTTTCTCATTGTATTAAATTATGCAGAATCTGATTTTATTTTCTGATTTTTTGTTTAAAAAAATTAAGAAATAAAATTAAATAATAATATTTGTCATGTGATAGTTTATACGTCATAAAATTAAATCCATGTCAGTAAACTCTGCTTAATATTTAATGGGAGGCTAACGGTAGGATCAGATTTGTTCAATTTTTAAAGAAGATGGACCAAAATTGAGCAATTAAAACTAGGGGGACCAAAATTACTCATTTACAAAAGTATAGGGACCAAAATTGAGCAATTAAAACTAGGGGGACCAAAATCACCCATTTACAAAAGTATAGGGATCAGAAACGTATTTAAGCCTAAATAAATTTTACGTCTTTTCCCAAAAAAAAAATGCGGAAGTGCCTGTCTATCCGCTAGTATTTATAATGAATACATATACTATAGAAAATAAACATTATTCTTAACACCAAAAAATTTACACTTAGCTAAATAACCAATTTGTTCTACTAAAGCACACATTAATTGATTATGAAGAGTTAAACAAATTGTTAGAATAAACCACGACTTTCCTACTCGAATAATCACTCTCTCTCCCTCAGGATCTGTTTGGTTCAAATGAGGGGAGGGGAGGGAAGGGATTTTAATGAAGGGGAGGGAAGGAGAGGTCATGAGGGGAGGGGAGGTGAGATGATATTTTATCTTATTTTTTTCGAGGAGGGGAGGTGAGGGGAGGGGAAACCTTTGTTGTTTGGTTCACAAGGGGAGATGGGGGAAATAAAACTAATTTAAGTAATTTTGATTGTTTTATTTTAAACCTCCTTCTCTCCCCTCCAAATCCCTCCAACTAAACAATACCTAAAGTAAACAAAATAAAAGTTAGTTCTTGAACTTTCAAATATTTATCACATTGGTCCTCCAACAGAGACCAATATAACGGAATAATGTGAAAGTTGAAGTACTATTGTGATGAATATTTGAAAGTTTGGAGATTACTTATGTAATTAATTTAGTTTGGGGATTAATTAGGAAAGAGACGACTAATTTTAGGGATGAATTTGAGGTTTTATTCAAATTGTTATCTATCCACTAGGATCGGCCTAGTGATTGGGAGTTTAGGTAGTTTATCACGACTCTAGTTTCAAAACTCCTTGTCTTCTTTATAAAAAAATTGTTATTTAGGTTACAAACATTTAAGTATATAATGATTAAGCATGGACGTGGGCTGAAGATATTGTACCTTGAAGTAATTTGGTTGCCAGAACTAATTAGTTTGGTTGAAGTACTTATTATTTAGTTACAAATAACTAATCTCTCGACCATAATTAACTAATTAGTTTGGTTCTAGTGTTTAATTGGGCTTTTCTTTGTTTTTGTTATTGGCCCGTTTTGTATTGTTGGTTGTCCCCGGCTTTTGGGGTGTAAGGTGTTGAATCTGTTGATGAATCAACCATTTTTCATAAAAAAAAGTATTTTTCGACCCAAAAAAAAAAGTATTTGTTTACCAAAAAGTAAAAAAAAAAAGTATTTATTAATTAGTTGACGAATTAATAAATTAAGACAATTGAATAGTACATCCTTAAATAAAGTAATTATTTGAGTCAGTAGATACATTGAAACTGGACTGAATAGTGAATACTGAGTACAATTAAATCAGGATTACTTAACTACTAGTACTTTAGATGTTAGCCACTTTTAATCACTATTAGGTTAGATTAAAGGAAACACAGATGTTGTAAAAACCTTTTAGGGGGGAGTACTATTTTGATGATGCATAAACAATAATTATACATTAAATTCATCCATTGTAAAAAATAAAAAGTAAAAACTAAGTCAAATTAATGGCAAAAGCACAAAATAGTACTCCAAAGTCAATTCATTTCCATTTTCATAGTCTCTCTACTTTTCTAATTCTTGCTTTTAGCATTTCATCATTTCATTTCGAAGATCACTTTTCAGTTCATCTTTATTCAGCTATTTCTCTTCTAGCCTTAACATTTTATCATTACATTAATTGCACCATTGTATGCTTAATTATTTGATTTCACTTAGCTATTAGTCAACTTACCGACACACAAACGTCCTCCATGAGAGACAATCCTGCTTGAGTCGAGAATATCTATATCATGGTGGGGTTAGCTCTCCCAGCAGAATTTTTTTTATCCACAATACTCAAATCCGAGACGCTGCTTAAGGGGAATCAATCATTTACCACTTAAACTATCCCATTGATAACTTACCAACTTTTGAATATAAAGAATCATAAACTCTCTCTTTTTTTTAATTTTCACTAGACACGCTGTTACCCTCTATTTTGTCAAATAAAAAAAGTAGAGCAGAAATAGCGGAGGCAAGCAAAAAATGATAGGGAAGTTCGATTGCTCTTTTGTTTGGTACTATGAAGAAATGATAGAGAAATAAATAAAGGTAGTGGACTCCATACCAAACCCATTTCTTCGGTAATGTGAAGAAAAATAGCGAAGAAATACACTTTAATATCTTGCATAAAAAGTAATAAAAAATAAGGTTAAATATGTTTTTTATCCTTGAAGTTTGATCTGAATTTGGTTTTAGCCCATAAACTTTAAAATCGTTGGTTTGAGTCCTCGTGTTCTGAAATCACGTAACTTTAGTCCCTCCTCTAAACCTGATTTATAAAGTTACATGGTTTCAGAGGACTCAAACTAACGATTTTAAAGTTTATGGACTAAATTCAAATTCGAGTCAAATTTGAGGGACTGAAAATATATTTAACTCTAAAAATATATTATTTATTTCACACATTTTCAATCAAAACAAACAACTCAATTTCACATTTATCATATATTTCTTATCTATTTTAACAATCTATAAATCATTTTTATCTATACCATATTTCTCTAGTACTACCAAATAAAGTGTTAAAAGAGAAGTGAAGAGTGATTAAGCCCCAAACAAAATTGTCCCTAATTAAATGGGGGACACATGTCCCCGACAAAAAAAAAAATTAGAACCATAATCTCATTCTTTGCGTATCTCACATCCAAATTTTGAGTTAATTGATTAGCTCAATTAACCTTTACAATTGAAAGTAATTATATTTTATTATAGTTAGAGTGTGTTTGGTAAAATTAGCTGAAAAGCTAGCTGAAAACTTAAAATTAGCTGAAAGCTGAAAAACTATTGAATGTGTTTGGTAAAACTAGTTGGAAATGGTAAAATGACATTTAAGGACAACATTAATTATTAAATAATGATAAATGAGGGTGATTGAGGGTTAAAGTTATAATTAATTTTCAGCTAGTAGCTGAAATTTGGAGCGTTTTTAAAAAAGTTACCCCAAGTAGCTTTTTAAGAAAAGCTTGTAGCTACAAAAAAAGATACCTTCCCAAATACTGGTGAAATAGTTTCAACTACTATTTTAAACTTTCAATTAACTGAAATGGCAAGCCAAACACATTCTTAATCACGTTACTGTTCATATAAATTTTATGGTGCGGATAAATCCTTAAAATTACTGTTCATATGTTAATGTTTAAGTTTTCACGACATACATGCTTATTAACACTTGCGTTTCCCTTATATCTTAATGAATCCATGCTTAGCTCGAGCGAGTCTCTGTGCTGGTTTAATGAGTTAGACATTTTAAAACTTGAAATGAAACATTGAACCATTAAAGTAATACACAACACATTGCGTGTCATTAAAAAAACTGTTTATACTAACATTTAGATTGTAATTAAATTAAATTAATTTTCCATTTGAGCCCCTAAATTAAAGACAAAATTAAACTTTTGATTAGACAATTATTAGCATGATCTCTATCCCCGTGCGAAGCACATTACACTGCGGAAATAAATAATAATAAATTATTGAAAGCATAAGATTAGGCAAGACGGAACTTCCAGAACGAGATAATGTCATTAAGAAGAGCTTTCATTGACCTAACTTTAGCAAAACTGCTTTATAATGTCAATTACGTTTCTGATCCCCTTATCAAATTATCGAAGCTTCACGAAGAAAAGCAACACAAATCAAACAAAAAACGGAGTGAGAGTAGAGCACTCCAACGGGCTTCTTTTCATCCTCCACAGTTCTATTTCATTATCGAATCTCCGTAACCTTAAACAGGAGAAAACAAATTAAATTAAAAAAAAACCTAAAGAAAAAGAAACTGAATCGACGGTGGAGATCATAGACTGTTGAACTGAAATCAAGATTTGGTTGTGCTATAAAACATAAAAAAAATCTGATATTCCAAGATCATGGTGGGCCCCGCTTGGGTTGGTGTGGTCCCAGATTTTCTTTTTACTTTGTCTCAAGGAAACTGTATGGATAGAACCGTACCCCGTATAATTCAACTGTACAGTAGTAGTGTAACCGTAGCGTAGCAACGTTGCTTTCGCAGTACTTCAAATGGCTGGGAAGCAATCTCAGAGACAGAATCAGAGAAAGAGAGAGAGAAAGAGGAGAAAGAGAAAGGAGATTGACCGCCATTAAAACGCACTGCTTTTTATATCCGCACTCTCAACAAAAAAAATTCCCCCAAACAGAGTCTCATTCTCCAATTTCACACCATTTTCCTTTAACCAGAGAAGCATTCGGTTCAACACTTCAAAACTCGTAAAATTAACACAATTCAAGGTCTATTCGGTTTAATAGGATCTTTTGTTTTTCTTTTTAATTTTTTCTTCTTCACTCAATGGAGCAAGCTACGTTAGGGTTACGTGGATCCATTCACGACCGCACCGTACTTGAGTCCATTCAATTCAACGAAGAAATCCAGGGAATCGTGGCGCCGGCACCGGCGCCGGAAAACGCCAGTTCGTTCACTGCGCTGCTTGAGCTCCCGCCGACTCAGGCGGTTGAGCTCCTTCACTCGCCGGATTGCGACGGAGCCGCTGCTAGGAGACCGCCTTCTTGCCACGTCAGCGTGAATCAGAAACCTTATCTGCTCAACTCTTTCAGTGGCAATTTGACGTTCCCTACCAACGCTGCCTTAATCGAACGCGCCGCGAAGTTCTCCGTGTTCGCCGGAGAGAACTCGCCGCCGGGAGAGGCTCAACTGGTTCCGGCCGGGTCCGGTGCGAATTTGGATAGGGTGAAGAACGAGCCGCAAGAGACCGATTCGAACCCTTGCTCTACGCAGGGGTGCGTTTCGGTTTCGGATCCCGCGGTTGAGAACAAGAATCAGAGGAGCACAAAGAGAAAGGAGCGAGAGAAGAAGGTAACCATAGCCTCCCGGTTGCTACAAATCAGAGAATTAGGGTTTCTGTTTTCCGTAGAATTCGAAATAATCGATGATTTTGTGAAATACAGGGCAGAGTGTCCATGAAGAAGAGTAAGAGCGTCGCCGATGAGAACTCCGGTGACGGCGAGAAGCTTCCTTACGTCCATGTTCGCGTTCGTCGAGGTCAAGCCACAGATAGCCATAGCTTGGCAGAGAGGGTAACCTCTTTGATTAATCGCTAATTAATTAGTTTAATTTCGATCACTTTGATGTATTTATGGAAGTTTAATTTATTTGTTGAATTTTTTAAATTTAATTGAGTTTGTGTTGTAGGCTAGGAGAGAGAAGATCAATGCTCGCATGAAGCTTTTACAAGAGCTGGTCCCCGGCTGTGACAAGGTTGGTTTTCATTCCTTCTGGTCTTAATCTTAAAACCTTAAACAAATTAATTAGTCACTGGAATTAATTAATTAATTATGCTTTATTCTCTTTTATTTGGATTATGCCATTATTTTCTGTCTAATTTGTCTCGCAAAAGTTCCAATTGTAACTCTAGGTAGGCTTTAATAACGGTTTTGTCATTGCACCTGTTCAAGCCCCCAAAAAAGTGATTGCTTTTACGTCAAGAGAAGTGCCCACTGGGACTTGGTTTCAAACATGGCATTTGTGTAATTTCACTCTCTTTTTGGTTTCGCTTTTCGGGGATTTCTTTATGGTTACAAATCTTTTTCGAAGGTTAGTTTTGTCATTCCAGATCCTTTCCTTTCCTCTCCTCTGACATTGACCTTCTACACGACACCTTCTAATAAGTAATGGGACTTTCTGCAAATTGAGTCAATTATTTTTTATTTTATTTTTTTAATTTGGGTTCTTTCTTAGTTATTAGTTATTACGCCATCTAATATCTAATATGTAATTACTAATTTGGGACCTTTTATATTATTTTTTTTGGGGAAGAGATTCTCTCCTGTTATTGAAATTTCTGGAATTATACTGGAATTTCTGGAATTTTTCAGTAAGAGAGTTTGGACTCATTTTTTTGTCATCTTACTTAAGACACAACTTCACATTTAATTATGTAAAAGTAATGTGAAATTATAGTTTAAGACAACTTTACATGTGATTATGTAAAAGTAATGTGAAATTATAGTTTTCTACAAAATTGCACTTGTTTGGATAATTAGTATTCCTGCGACTTCACCTTGTAAAAGGTTTTTCCCCCATAAAATTATATAAAAGAATATCATAAAAATATGTCATTTATATTATTTTACATTTATCAGCTTCTTTAACAGTTAATATTATTAAACACTTCTAATTAATTCACTTCTTATTAAAGTAGCTTTGTGAAAAAAACATGGAAATTGCGCCTTCTAAAATGTTAAGACACATATTCTAATTGTCCAATCAGGTGCAATTTTATTGGAAGATGCAGCTCACATGTTGTTTTACATGGTTACACGTGGATTCACTTTAACAAGAAAAAAAAATTATGATTTTCTTACACTATTTTTTCGGACCCGGATTCCCTGCGGTCGATTTTTTCCTGCATTCACGCATTCAATGAATCCGGACCGTCCGATCTCCATCGGACGGTCCGGATTCACTGACTGCAGTAAATTTAACTGCAGGGGATCTAAATTCTATTTTTCTCATATTACTTTTATATCTTCTCTCCTTTATGTCTGTCCCTTTATCATCATGGCAAAAACAACCCAAATTGAAAGATGATTTTAAAACTTACCCCAAATTGATAAGTTGTTTCTACGTATACGTCCATGGTTTGGTCAAAAACCCAATTAATATGGTAACTTGTTTGAGCTGTTTCTTCCACTTAACATTTTCCTCCAGTGTTAGTTTCTATTGTCGGGTCATACTTTCATAAATGTCTGTTGCTAATCTTAATTGTTTATTGCTACTTTTCTATAACCAATTTTTGTTTTCGTAAAATGTCTTAAAATTTGACTTAAATATTATTAATGATAATTTAAGAAAATGCAAAACTGCAAGAGAAATTAGTACTGTTAGAAAGATTGACATGAAACAAAATAAAATGGTAATGTTTTGGTGTTGCGATGTTTATTTGATGTCAGGGTCATGTGATTAGTTTAATGATTAAAAATGAATGGATAATAATCATTCTAAAATGATCAAAATGAATTCATCTCATCCTTATATATGTACAAGTGTACAACGTCATGGGTTGCACATGACAATGAAGATAATCCCCTCTCGTTTATTTCTTCGGCCTTGTGACTTATTGAAGAGACCGAATGGTGGGCGTGTGGGGGCTAAGAGAAAGGGAAAGGGGGCAGGGGGTGGTTCTACTTAACTTCTATCCATGGGTCCCTACTCCCCTTGCAAATGAAATATTAATCAATCTTGTGACGGTGATGGTACCATTATCTCTGCGGTCGAGTTTGGTAATAGTATACATCATTTATGGGATGACGAAAATTGGGTGAGAAAAGAGTGCATACTTTTGGAGTGCATCTACCAACCAGCAGACCTAACTGGCTTGTGTAATTTTCAAATAATAATAATAATAAGGTCATCTAAAAATAAATTATAAAGAGAAATGATCTTTGTACATGTTGTACATGTACAACATTGAGAGAGAAAGAGAGAAATGTGGGATGTGATGAGTGATATAATGGAGAGAGATAGAGAGAAAAAGTGTGTCGTATGAGTTGTTGTATGTTTTTTGTTGTATAAAAAACTTATCTCAATTATAAATTATACATACTACAGGAGTTATCCCAAAAGAACAGCTATAATAATTTAGTAGGTGGGCAAACGTGCATTGATATGGAAAATTTAAGTTTAAATGTTTTTACCAATATACAGTTATTGAAATCACATTTACATATTTGCATGTAAATTGTTCTCTACGTGGTATTGACGTCTGAAAAAGTAAACAACAAAAATAAGAAAAAGTTTGTCAGAAGTGCAATATGTGATATATTTCAACTAGACATAACTACTCTTTTTTAAAAGTATTAAAAGAACAAATGCAGCTAAAAAAATAATGGTATACGAGGATTATAAACAAGAAAATAATCTGTTTTCTCCATATTTAATGTTGTCTAACCACACATGTGTAATATTTCTTTCTTTCTTTCTTTCTTGTTTGTTTAGTGAATGAGCTACATTTGGACCAGTTCTCTGCATTAATCGATTCAGAATTGAACTTTCATTTTAGAATCATTTTTGTTGTATCTTTTAAAATTGAAATGTGGTGTTGGTTGTAAATTGAGTTTTCAACAATATGATGCAAAAAATAGAGATTGGTGGGCTTTACAGCTATATGCATGAAAATTCACCGTGCACCTTTCTTGGTGATATTTAAATGCTATTTGAATGATCATTCTAATCCGTGTATGTTTCTGAATATGGGAGAAGTATAATCTGGTTGAAGTTTTTCCCCTAGGATGACCTCTCTCATTGTGACCTAATCACTGTGTAGTGTGTAGTGTGTACTATGTTTCATCGCATTTGCATGCAGGCAGGCAGGCTTGTTCCATAAATGAGCACTTGTTTATGTTTGATTTGGAAGCCTTAGCCCTTAAATATAAAGTCACTATGATTTTTCTGTGCATTTGGATTGTGTTGAATTTTCTCAAAATAGCTTGTGTAGGTCAAATATAACTGACATGACATGATTTACGATGCAGATATCTGGAACAGCATTGGTTCTGGATGAAATAATCAACCATGTGCAATCTCTACAACGTCAAGTGGAGGTCAGATTCTCACATAGCGGACATTTTACATAAATTTTTTTACAATTAGCAGGCTATACTTGTTAATTATATGCTATTCGCTATTTGGCTCTCAAAGAATTATGGATTGTGCATGGAAACTTTTGAAAGAAAAGGTTGGATTTCCTTTCCACATTCCCTAGTCTTCAAAATTGATATTTGGTCCTCTAGAGCTAGTGTTGGATACTGAAATATTTTGGGGTATATTGGAACAGATGAAACATTACTTACCTATAAGCAAGCATTAAACATAAAGCAGTCAAGGTCCTATTACTTTGGACTTATGACTTATTATTTACTTTACAAACCCCTTTTCCTTATGAGTCTATCTATAACCTACTATCCTCCCCTCGTATTGTGGACTTGAGGCATTAACTTGCATACTCCTAGCTTTGTTCATTGGTTTAAGTGTATAGGGTCAGAAGTTATAATATTCTTGTAATAATATTTTGTCAAAATAAGCTTGCATAGAAGTGAACTGTGAGTCTAACCTGAGAAAATATCTCAAGATTTGCAATATTAAGGACGTGTATTCGAAGACAACACAGTGATCTTTTAGTTGACTTTCATCAATATGATTTTGGTCTCATTGATTTATGCTCTGATTGCAGATCTTATCAATGAAACTGGCAGCAGTTAACCCAAGAATTGATTTCAGCTTAGACAGTTTACTTACTACTGATGTAAGTATTACAAATTAATCTTACTTACACTTTTGGGAAAAAAACGATTTATCTATTTATTTCTTTGCTTGGGGGCTGGGGTAATCTGAAGACTCTGGACTTCGGTAAAAATATATTTGTGGTATAATATATAACCTCTCCTTCTGAAGCACTTTCTATTCTGCATTTATTGGTGCGATGAATGCTTTAAGCATCATTTAGGTGAAATTTGATAGATCAAAATGTTGCTATTGTTCTATGTAGTTGTGTTTGGTTAGTTCATATTTGTCCGAAAACTGAAATGGTACATGGTGGACACTGAAAGAGATGCTTGTACCCAGTTACTGTGATTTATACCATTCTGTTGAATGTCATGCCAGAACAACTAAGAAACGCTATAAACATGGCTCAAAGTAGTAATGTGAGTGTCAGTAGGGCAGATGAATGCTTGGGTTTGCACTTGACTGCCTTAAATCCATCATATTCATTAATGGCAAATCCTCTGGCACATGGTAACGAGGCACTGCATCTCGAATCCTTAAATCAAAGTCAGGAGTTGTTGGCTTGGTTTATGGAATTGAAAATGAGTGTTTGAATATCTCCAGCTAGAGGTGGAGTTGGGGGTGTGTGATTTTAATGAAGTTAAGTGCTTTATACAGACAGTTTATCCTTAAAACTGCTCTGATTAAATCTCCTTTGTAATTTACAGGGGCCATCTCTAATGGACAGTAACTTACCTAGCATGGTTACCCCTCTCATGTGGCCAGAAATCCCACTCAATGGTAACAGACAGCATTATCAACAACAGTGGCAATTTGATGCAATCCACCAACCACTTTGGGGGAGGGAAGAAGATAACCATAATTTCATGACTCCAGAAAACTCACTTTTGAGTTATGACTCATCGGCAAATTCAGGTAGATCCGAATTTAGCTTCTATTGTGCTTGTCTATTCTTAAAAGACATGTTTATGAGAAAATTTTCCAACTCCACCGCATCATGGTTCCTACTGCCAGTGGTTTAATAAGGATGAAGATTTTTTTTGTCCTTGTATTTTTTGTCAATTTTGGTCTTAGTCTCTTACTTGTAAAATATTTGTTTTATGCGTACTCTTTTTAAAACACCTTAATAATAGTGCTGACGTTTAATTAGTTTTGTTAAGTTGCTACTGAATTCAATTGTGTAATAAATGAACTCAGGGTCCATATTAAATGAGATCCAACACTAAAAGTTAATGAGAAAGTCTATTAAGGAGGTCAACAAACTTTACCCAACTAGTTAACGTCAGGATTACTGTTAATGTGTTTTAAAATGGGAAAAATATGTTTTTCGTCCCCGTAGTTTCGGTCAACTTGGGTTTTCGTCCCTATATTTTAAATCCTTGGTTTTTTGTCCTGTACTTTCTAAACCCCTAAACATTAGTCCCTGTCATTAATTTGGACCGTTAAACCTATGACGTGGCATGCTAGGCAATTATCACGTGACATGCTAGGTACACGTGGCACGCTAGATAATTGACACGTCACAGGGTTTAACGGACCAAAGTAACGACAAAGACTAATGTTTAGGGGTTTAGAAAGTACAGGGACAAAAAACCAAGGATTTAAAGTATAGGGACGAAAACCCAAGTTGACCGAAACTATAGGGACAAAAAACATATTTTTCCCGTTTTAAAAGTATAAGATGCAAAACAAGGGTTGTCAAGATGAATATCAAAGTTTGACAAAAAAAAAATACCAAAGAGTTGTGGCTCAGTGACTAATCCCCGAATAAGATTGCCCCTGGTAATAGGGGATACCTATGATTTTCACCAAAAAAAAGTTTGACAAAAAATAGAACATGAAAAACATACTTTACCTTTTTAATAATGAAGATCTTATTCATAAAGGAATCTTGGAAGGATGCCCATAGATAATAAATCGGGCATTCCAGTCGCTTAATTAAAGTTACACGTTGATGGAAAGGAATTTATTCAAGTATGAAATACAGAGAAGCACAGAGATGTGTTTAATAAGTTTTTTATTTCTCGATAAGAGAACTTTGAACCTATTTAATTTCAATTTAAATTGTGTTACAGCATCTCTGCACTCAAACCAATTGAAGATGGAGCTCTGAAAACGTACAGAAGTTGTCGTACCAGTAGCTAATAGCCTAGTAGTGTATATATCAAATATAGTATTTGCAGTTAGCAATGATTTGAGCGGTATCAACTTTCAGCAGGCTTTCCATGTCTTCTATTTGTTAGAGTCAATTGGAAACCTGGGTTTTCTTCGGCCACAAAGGAAGAAGAATTGGTATGTTATTCTTATATAATATTATCACTATGTATACTAACTACAGGGGTCATTCAATCTATGAGGTGATTGATTCAAAGATTGTAAAATCATAGAACGGACTGTTACTGAACTATAATGGGAGTGAGTTGCTTTGTTAATTGAATGCTACTTAGATGATTGGCTCTTTATGAGGATTTTCCTGAACAAGCGACTTTGATTTTGAAGTGCATGCAGTAGTTTCTTTCTTTTTACTGTTTTTTTACACCAAAGCAGGAAGTCCCTTTTTAATTGTTGGTCCCAGCAACAGTGCAGCTAGTGTATATTGTTGTCTTATACTCCTAGGTTCTGTTTGAGGTTTTTCTTGCTTTTAAGTCTAAAGTGACATTTAATTGCGGAAGACTTTTCATGGAGCATTGAAGAAGGTGCATAGGAATTCCAGTTAGAAAAATGTGTCCAATTAATTGATTTTAGCAAAATTTCTTACTAAAAAAGCACCAAATGCTTGATTCCGGGTATCTATCTATATACATGAATTAACAAGGAAAAAAATCATTGTGCAGTACATGGGATTCCCTGGCAAAATAAGATAAGAAAGAAAGCAAGACCATTAAAAAGTCCTAGTTTCATAGAATAAGTACACCGTATTACACTCTCCAAAATCACATTCACATAGAAGCATCATGCAAATGAAATGTAAGAACTCGGTCCTCAAAATATTTAGTATTATACTCTATTTGAAAGCACACTCAAGAATTTGGTTCTACCAAATTGAATAGGCTATCTTCCCAATATTTCAAAAATATCCTGCCAATTTCAAGCTACTGAGTAATAACACTCTATTTGGTTGTAGTGTAGAAATAGAGAAGAGAGAAATAGAGAAGAGAGAAGTAGGAAAGAGAGAAATAGAGAAGAGAGAGGGATATTTATTGGTTGTTTGTAGGAGAGAAGTATGTGAGAAATAGAAGAGAAATGTGAATTTGAGTTGTTAGGTTTGATTAAAGAGATAAGAGAGAAATGATATATTTAATTGATTTGGTAGTATTTCCACCACAAAGAAAAGAAAAAAAATCAATTTTTAAGTTACATTAATCGATTATATAGAAGTCAGTGAGGCATGGTGAAGGTAATTGCTGCAGGGAAATCAATTTTTCTATTCTGATAATCGATTATCAGCTGGTTTCCATCCTATCTCTCGCCTATTTGGGAGAGAGATGTCTGCACCGTGGGACCCACCAATCCCTCCAACCTCTCTTCTACTTCTTAGGCATACCAAACCAGAGAAGTTCCTAACTCACCCTCTACTTCTCTCCGACCTCCACACAACCAAACACAGCGTAAGAGAATAGGTGATTATGAGCATGTGAAGCAGACATCAGGGAAAATAAGCAGCAGGTGATTGATTGATTATCATATTAAGTATAATATTATCTTAGGCTGATTTTGGATTGTAACATTGACTTCCAAACAGCCAAAAATGGTAAAAAAGACAACTAAAACAAACATGGAGTTACAAATGATTGTTTTAGCAGTCAAATCTCTCATTTGCCCCTTAATTACTCTATTATTGTGATTTTAGTCAAACTTCACCTCCTTTTTATTGTCGAAATCAAACTTTACCTATAATATTAGAGATTTGAATTCGGGAGTTTTTATTTTGGGGAATACTTTATCTAACTACTACATTGACCCATGTGTTAATCCTATAATTACGTCTGTATGGATTTTTTTTATCATAGACCAAAAAGAAAAAACTAAAATCAACCAATTTTCCTACTTCACTAACTTTAAGAGGTCTAGAGTGTGTTTGACATATCTTTTAAGTTGGATTATAAACTAATTTGACCAAAATTACAAGTTTGTTAGACCAAAATAAAGGTGTTTAGCAAAGAGACTTATCTCAATACTACAATCAACTTATAACTTTTCACTTGTAATTTATTATTTTTTTCTTGCACTTTATCTATACTATTTTAATAGTGTTTCTCTTTTACCCTTGTGTTTTCATTTAAACATTTGATATATATTTAGGCTTATGTTTTTATATTATACTATTTAATTTATTTTTAATAAAACCAATAGGGTAACAATTACCAACCTAAAGTTATAATTACCGAAATATATTTTTGTCTACGACATGAAAACATAATTTATATAAGAAAATAATACAAATATGTTCTTTTATCATTTTATATTTATTGGCTATTTCAACAGTTAATTTTATCTAGCACTTTTGTTTAATTAGTTAGCTTAAAAACTTCTCGTCTTTTACTAGTAATTTATAAGTTTTTAGTTAACTTATCAGCTAATTTTATCAAGGATGACCTTAGCCTTATCTCTCATAATAAACATTATGAAAAATTATGATTATTGTTTAAAAGTTTAAAAGCAAGTTGTGATAAAGGAAAGTTTAATTAACTTTATTTTAACAACTTGTTTGGTATGCTAAATCATTTAATTTTCATCAAAGAAAAAATATAATAGTAAAGTTGTTATGTACAATATTTTCTGCAACTTTGAAAGAGATAAAAACAGGAGATAAAGAAATGCAGTGATGTAATAAGTGATATATAATGAAGAGTGATACAGAAATAATATTTTATATAATTTTTTTATATAAATTTAGTATCTTTTCAACAAAAGCAATGGGGATCTTGTAAACTAGAAATGGAGCCAAGGCCAAGGCCCAAGGGGAGGCATGGGTATCTTATGTTCTCCAAATTTTATGATATTTTACGAAATATGTATCCATATATTTAGTTGATGTAAAATTTCGACATAAAAAAGGCCTTATGAAACGATTAAATTAATAAATATATATATTGCTCATTTAGAAAAAGTTCATTCTCCTTTCCTATATCATAAAAAGTTTTGTTTGGTCTTAAGAGTAATTATTGGTTTTTTTTGTCAATAGAGTATTCATTGGCTGGCCATTACTTTTCCCACCCCTATTTTGCTATTTCCACCCCTTCTAATTTTTTAAATTTATTCCTTATTTATCCCCACCTCTTCCCGAAATTCTGTGTTTGGAAAGGAATAAAATTAGCTTACGGGCACAAATGTCTGGGAACCAATTTCAAACACTTGTGCCAGTAAGCCAATTTAAGAAAAATAACACAAGTGTCCGAAATTGTTTCCTGTACACTTAATTTCCGTAAACCAATAAGAAAAAAAATCGAGTTTCGGACACTCCATGACCATAACCCAACCTGAAGAATTTGGTGCGAGAGAGTGGGTGGGGGAGGGGGAGGGGGAAGGGGAAAGGGTGCGAGAGAGTGGAGTCGGGAAGAGGAAGGGATTGGGTGGTTGCGGAGTGGGGTGGGGGAGAACAAAGTGGGAGAAGGAGATTGAGTGATGTGGAGACCGTGGTTACGGTATGGGGGTGGGTGGTGGAGATGGAGGTGGGGTGCTTATGGGATGGGAAGAGGAAGAAGGGATGAGGGAAAGGAGAGTGAGAATGGGAAGAGTTGGGTGGGGAACGATGAGGGAGAGGAAGAAAGGGCGAGGGAAGGGAGAGTGAGAATGGAAGGGGGTGGGTGGGTGGGTGGGTAGGAATGACAAATGAATCCAGACCTAGTGTGTACCCGTAAAAAGTACTTGCAATGGGTAGGGTAATTACCCACCAAATGGGTCTGGGTACTATGGTACCCTACCATACGCATACTCACACTTATATAATATATATAATTAATGTGATTTATATACATATGATTAATTAAATATATAAATGTTAAATGTTTATATTATTAATTAATTTTTTTCCCAAAAAGATTAATTAATGTTAATATATATTATAGTCATAAAAAATATTAATATATATTACTAATTTAATTAAATGTTATAATTTTGTATTCCTAAACACTAAAATAGCAAAACTTGAACTAATTTCCATTTCTCCTCCATTGTTCTCATCCCTCATCTACTTCCACATTATCAGAGTTGTTTTATAGTTAAACTTATATTATCTATGAATTAATTTCCATCTGTGCTAGAGTGATTTTTTAATTAATTTTCATGTTCTTACCCAATTTATTATTTTTATAGTTAACAAAAGTGCGGATAATGGATACGGGTACTTAAGTACTTAGTGGGTAAGTTTATGAGTATTGGAATCACTACTCACGCGGGTATGGGTTTGGGTACGAGTACTTTTTTAAAACGTGGCTTTGGAGATGGGTACTATAATACTCTACCCAGACCCTACCCATTATCATCCCTATGGGTGGGGAACGATGGAGGAGAGGAAGAATTAGTGGGGGTGGGGGAAAGGGATGAGGTTGCATGTGAAGAAAAAATGGGGTGGATGAGAATAGCAAAAATGAGGGTGGAAAAAGTAAGGGTCTCATTGGTTTGATGTAACCCAAAATTGAACCCGTCTACATATTCAGGTCTAGCCCAAATCTAGACCAATGAAATTAAGGCCTTGCTTTTTACATTCTTTTTGTTTTTTGCACCCCATTACTTTTATTTTTTATTTTTCAAAAATATCCCCCATCCACTTTCAGAAACTAATTTCTTGAAGTGTAATTATTGAAAATACTTTCAAAAATTAACTTTTGAAAGTTTAATAATAAAAATGGCTTCTGGAAATTACTTTTAAGAAGTGATTTTTTTTAAATAAAATTTTAATTTTTCGAGATGGAAAAATTGCGTCTCCAAACTTGTTAAAGATGGATTAGATGCAATTTTTTTTCCATCTCTAAAATTTGAAATTATATGATAGAAATTTTTACTTTAAGAAATTATTAGAGATGAAAACATAAATTTTTCATTTCTAAAACCTTATACATTATAAAATAAATTCACTTTCGAAAAGTAAAAGTGACAGTTTTTAGAGATGGAAAAAGTTTGTCTCCAATTCATTCCATTTTTCCAACAAATTTAGGGATGAAATTAGAGATAAAATTAGATATGGATATTTTCCATCTCTAAAAACTGAAACTTATATAAAAAAATTCACTGTTGGAAATTAATTTCTGAACTTGAATTTTTTCAGAAATTAAAAAGGCAGAGAGAAAGAGAAAGAGAGTAAAGTGAAGTGGCTGTGGGGGTTGGGGGAGATAGAGGTGGCCTGGGGTTGAGGAGGGGGAGGGAGTGATGGGGATGAGATAGTTTGGGAAATATATTATAAAAAAAGGATCGGAAATGGTGTGAGCAGAGCTGGCAGTTTGAGCTACCCAACTCGGCCTGATGTGGGTAGCTAGCTTTATCGAGTTGGACTAAAAAACCTTCGGGCTTCTAAAGACGGACTAAAAATTTGTCTCCAATCCATTTCTATTTTCCAACAAATTTAAAGACGGAATTGGAGATAGAATTAGAGATGAATATCTTTTGTCTCTAAAAATTGAAAGTTGTTCTCGGTAAAGTATGATAAGTCGACTCCTCCGTCGGGTAGGGTACTCGCTCAGGGAATCTCCCTATGCCTTTACTCTCAAATGTGAACTGAGGACTAATTACCCTCTTTGTGTCTCTTTATCCTATGCTATCTTAACCGTCGACCTCCCCCACGCCCATGCCCACTACCGTTTTACTCTCTCTGGTTATTGCCTGTCCCATAACGGGGAGGTGTGTGGACGGTTAAGCCCGGGGGGTGTAGATCTCCTATTTGGGCTTTAATAATCGGCCCATATATTACGGGAGTACACAGCCCCACGAGCTTAAGCCTACTCATAGAGTAGTGTGCAAGGCGTAAATAGTAGAGTATGTCAACTTCGATGGCCGACCTCGGTATCTTAATCCAGGGGTGTAGGTCTCCTATTTGGGCTTACTAGTCGGCCCATATATCAGGGGAGTACACAGCCCCACGAGCCTAAGCCTACTCATAGAGTAGTGCGCTAGGCGTAAATAACAAGATGTATCGACCTCATGCTTTTAACCTTACTGACTTGATCATACCTTCTTCATGTTACATATATATTATATATATATATATATATATATATATATTATTTTTCTTATTCTGATTACTAAAAGATAGAAGCTTGAAATGCCTCCTCTACCTTTCAGACATTATGCCTCATGTCTTGTCTTAGCTATTAATAGCCATCATTGCCTAAGCATTGATGGGGCATGATTTGAAGGGTTATAACGCTTCTCGAGGCGCGTCGTGCAGCCTTTAAATGTCTCCTTTCCCACGGCCCTGATGGACGGGCGCTTGGGATTCAATGGTTGTGATGGGTCAACGCGTTGGTTGACGAACGACACTTAATGCTTCGCTGACGTTTCCTCATCAACGGTCGCGATGAAGAGTTGTTTGACATTCGGAGGTTGTGATGAATGGACGCATGGGTTCATATTTAAACATTACATATCTTGCTATTTCCTTCACCAAAACAAAATCGTCTCTACGTCCTTGCTGTTCACCAAAGTGTTAGAAAATTTTACCTTTCCCTTTCTTCCTCTCTTCAGTCCACTGCCTTCGATCCCAGTTTCTCATTCTGCTTGTTTGAGGTGTCCCTTCTGTGTTTCAACCTTAGAACAGGTATTTCCTTTTTTTCCTTCACTTTTCTTCCTTATTTACACTCTGTTTCATTTTTCTGGGTTTAGAATCCATTTTCCCTGCTACTCCTTCCGGCCTTCTACCCTAAATCTTTTCAAAATGTCTAGAGATGATGAAAGTGATTCCCAAAACATTTCGAAATCTGTTTCCTTGCTATCTGATAGTGATACTAGTGCCACAGAGATCGATTCTATTTTTGACAATGAAGAAACAGAGGATTCAGTAACATCTCGACCTCCCCCTGAAAAAATTATTCCTAATAACGTGCCTGATTCTAAAGTGCCTATTATCAACCTTAGTGACGGGGGTTCTCCTATCTTGGATGATAAAAATAACCTAGACAATGAGGATCCGAGTTTAAATCAGGATGTAGACGCCCATCAAATGGTGCCAAAAATATATGTTAGCTTCCTTGGCGATGTTGCTGACCGCGCCCCTAGGTATAACAATATGTCTAACATACTTAATTTTCGTAAAAACACTATTATCACTTCGGTCGACTTAGACAACACTATCATAATTGAACCCTGTACAAAGAATGAGAGGGTATGTGATTCTTACTTGGCTGGAGACTCTGTTCCTCTTTATACCTACTTGTATGATACCTTTTTTTACCAAACTCAACCTCCGACTTCCTTTTTCGGATTTTGAAAAAAGTCTTTTGAATGTCCTTAATATCCCGCCTTCCCAGTTACACCCAAATAGTTGGGCGTTTGTCCGAGCTTACCAAATAATGTGCCGCCACTATTCTCTAACTTCAAACTTGGAAAAATTCTTTTCTTTTTTTCAAATAAAACTTCCCTCCTCCAATGAACTCGGGTGGATATATTTCAATAACATTCCAAAAAAGGGGGCCATTGCTGCCTATACTTCCTCCTACAAGATTTGGAGACAGAAATTTTTTAGGGTCCGAGGTACTGATGCCTCCAGTGACCTCTTATTCAACTCTGATGGGAGTCCACACTTTCCCTTATTTTGGTCTTTGGAACCTCATAAGGTTCCTCAAACTCCCTTAAGTCTCCTTTCCGATGACGATAGAAACGCTGTAGAGTGGTTAAGAAAACAGAAAAACATTGATTGCGCTGCCCTGTTAGAGAATGAAGATAACCCAGTCGGGCTTCAGACTTTGCTCGGTATATGAATTTGTGAACTTAATTCTTTTTACATCACCGCATTGTCGACCTCTTTTCCTCTTATGTATCTAACACTTTTTTTTTGTAGGAAACATGCCTCCCAAGTCTCAAACTACTAAGACCATGGACGAGGTGGCCATGCTGAAAGCACTCCGGGCTAAGGAGAGGAAGGCCAAGGTAGTCGCCGAGAAAAACACTGCCACTTCCGTCGAATATCTAGGAACTGGTCCGGAACAAGGGGATGGAGAGGGTGCTTTCTGCGCAACGCAAAAAGCAAAAAAGTTGAAGAAGGGGGCAATCCCGGAGGTGCAAGTTCCAAATTGCCGCCCTCTGGTAGTAACCAAAACACTACTGGAAACACTCCTCCAAATCCGATTTCTGGTAGTCCTGAGAATTGGTGGACTTTATTTAATGACTTCGAGGGGCCTAGTTCGAAAGTCGGCTCAATCTTCGATCGTCGATTTCTGATTGGGCAAATAGTTGAGACGAAATTGAATCAGAAAGAAGACAGGATTCGAGTTCATAAGGCGGGGATGAAGAATTTGGGAAAGAAGATTCAGTCCTCAGGGGCGCAGATGGCGTTCTTAGGCCTATGTGTAGATCAGTACGTGGCCAGTGCTGAAAAGGAATTGAAGAAAGCTCTTGTGAAAAACAAAGAACTTACTGACAAGTTGAAGAGTGTGGAGGGTGACATGAAGACTGTTGAAAGGCTGAAGACCGATTTGAAGGCTAGCGAAACGAAGAATACTGAATTAGTTGCTGAGAAGGAGACTTGGGATGAGAAGTATTCTAACATGAAGAAAGCTTATGAAGATGCAGTCGCCGAGAAGAAAAGTTTGGAAGAAACAAACAAGACTCTGGAGACCTCCGTTACCACTTTGACTGCTGAAAACAAAGATCTGGTGATAGATAAAGACTCACTTGTCGCCGATCTCGGTGATACCAAAGTTGAAGTTGCTATGCAACATGCTGCTGGGTTTGAAAAAGCTGTGTCTCAACTCAAATTCTTGCATCCCGATCTGGAGGTTGACAAGGTCGGTCCTTTCAAGCATATAGTCGATGGCAAGCTGGTCGACATTGTTGTTGATGAAGATGAAGAGTAGTGGGCTCTCCTCTTTTTCTTTTGTTTTGCTTTGTTCTCTCTTATGCTGCTGTACTCTTTTGCTTGAATTAAAATATAATAGTTATTGTGTTATATCTCTGCTCTGCGTAATCACATCCTAACCTATATTTATATTTCTGTTCGCCATAAGAATGCTCAAAGGAATAAAGTCGCCCTTGGAGAGTTGCTTATACCCTTCGGTGGGTTAAATAACTTAGGAGCTTTTTCAAATACTCAAAGGAATAAACTCGTCCTTATGAGATTACTTGTACCCTTCAGTGGGTTAATAACTAAAGAGATTTTTCAAATACTCAAAGGAATAAACTCGTCCTTATAGAGTTACTTATACTCTTTAGTGTGTTAATAACTTAGAAGTTTTTAGGATACTTAAAGGAATCAGCTCGTCCCTATAGAATTTCGAACTCCCTTTAATGTTGATAACTTAAGTAATTCTTCAGGTCGATGCCCTTTCTTAGGTCGACGTACTCTGTAAGTCGATGCCCTTTCTTAGGTCGACGTAATCTGCAAGTCGATGCCCTTTCTTAGGTAGACAATGCAGAGTTATCAATGCTCTTTCTTGAGTTGATAACTTAAGTAATTCTTCAAGTCGATGCCCCTTCTTAGGTCGACAATGCAGAGTTATCAATGCTCTTTCTTGAGTTGATAACTTAAGTAATTCTTCAAGTCGATGCCCTTTCTTAGGTCGACGTAATCTGCAAGTCAATGCTCTTTCTTAGGTCCATAATGCAATGTTATCAATGCTCTTTCTTGAGTTGATAACTTAAGTAATTCTTCAAGTCGATGCCCTTTCTTAGGTCGACGTAATCTGCAACAAACTCATAAAGTCTTCGGCTTCTGAATAACATTAAATCAACTCGTCGAGAAGTAACCAAAGATCTAGTAGGCCTCGTTAAAAACTCTTCCAGTGTGAAAGAGAAAAGAGTACCCACGTCGACCACTCCATTGATATCAGACTAGTAATAAATACAACGGAGATTTGAAACACAAGTGCTAATACAAGAAAAATAAAGATCTACGACCTAGAATCCAAAAGAAAAATGCCAAACAAAGTGCTAAACACAATAATTACAATAATCCTAAAGAAACAAGAGAAACGCCTACACTAGTTACCAGTATCCTCAGCAAGACTTTCAACTGAAGTAGAAACGTAAGTGCTCTGAGTTCCATGTGCGAGGAATTTCTCTTCCCTCCAGGGTTTCCAGTTTATATGCTCCTTTTCCTTTTACTTGCTTGATTCTAAAAGGTCCTTCCAGTTAGGTGCAAGTTTTCCTGCTGTTGGGTCTTTTGTAGCTCTCCGCATTACCAGGTCCTTCACCTTAAAACTTCTGGGGACTATTCTCGAATTATATTTCCTCGCAGCTCTTTCTTTACAGGCTACCTCCTTAACGTGAGCTAACTCGCGAACTTCTTCTATCAGATCTAGATCTCCAAGTCGGCCGAGATTATTGTCTTCCTTCGAAAAGCTCAGAGTTCTCCAGGTAGGTGTGTCGATCTCCACTGGGATCATAGCATCAGTCCCATATACCAATCGGTAAGGGGACTCTTGAGTTGTAGAATGTGGGGTGGTGTTGTATGACCAAACCACTTGACACAAATGTTCTGCCCATCTCCCTTTAGCTTCATCTAGCCTTCTTTTCAGACCATTAAGAATTACTTTGTTTGCTGTCTCTGCCTGTCCATTTGTTTGTGGACGCTCTACTGAGGAGTAGACCAGTGTAATGCCCAAATCCTGACAAAATGTCTGAACAATCCTGCTAACAAACTGGGTACCATTATCAGAAATAATCCTGTTAGGTACACCATACCTGCATACCAACCTCTTCCAGTAGAACTTTTTAATCTTCTCAGTTGTGATCGCTGCCAATGGTTCTGCCTCTATCCATTTGGTAAAATAATCAATGGCGACTAGCAGGAATTTTACCTGACCTAGGGCCTGAGGAAATGGGCCCAATATGTCTGCTCCCTGAATTGCAAAAGGCCAAGGAGAATATATGGAACTGAGGTCGACCGCAGGAGCCTTGTGTAGATCTGCATGCCTCTGACATTTGTCACATCTTCTTGTGAACTCCATACACTGCCTACGACGCCTTGGCCAATAATATCCAGCTCGGATCACCTTCAGTGCTAACGCTCCTCATCCAATGTGACTTCCACATGTTCCTGCATGAACCTCCGAAATGACTCTGTGCCCTTCTTCTTCTGTTAAACATCTTAGAAGTGGGGATGAGATTCCTCTTTTGAAAAGTAGATCTCCAATCAGCACATAGCCTGTTGAGTCCTTTTGAACTTTCCTAGCTTCAGCTTTGTCTTCCGGCAGCTCGCCCTGACTTAGGTACTTTTGAATTGGGCTCATCCATGAGGCGTCGATCACTGAGATGCTCAGCACTTCCTTTTTCTTTTCAGTCGTCGGAGATGCCAAAGTTTCTTGAATTACAGAATGGTTGTTACCAGGTCTTTTGGTACTAGCCAACTTGGATAATAAGTCGGCCCTGGAATTCTGATCCCTGGGTACAAATTCTAGGTCGACCGTGTTAAAATGCACAAGTAATTCTTTAACCAAAATTAGATACCTGGAAAGATGCACATCCTTGGTCTGGTATTCGCCATTAACCTGCCCTACCACCAATTGAGAATCACTCTTGATCTGCAAGTTAGAAATCGACATCTCTTTTGCTAAATTAAGACCTGCTACCAGAGCTTCATATTCGGCCTGGTTGTTGCTAGCCCGGAACTCGAAGCGCAAAGATTGTTCTATTAACACTCCTCCTGGCCCCTCCAAGATAATTCCTGCTCCACTACCTTTTAGGTTGGATGCCCCGTCAACTGATAACGTCCAAATGAACTCATCCTTCTTGACTGCATCTCCAGGGGCGGATAACTCAGCCACAAAGTCTGTTAACACCTGAGCTCGAACATGGCCCCTTGGTTGAAAAGATATATCGAACTCGGAGAGCTCTACTGACCACCTCATCATTCTGCCTGCAAGGTCTGGCTTCTGCAAAACCTGCTTGATCGGTTGGTCTGTCTTAATACCTTTTCTCTGGTCCTTGTAATACCTTGCTGATGAAATAAACTGGATACTGCTCGGCCTCCTTCTCTTGTACAAGAACAAAGCTCAACACCTCGTTAGTTACAGAAAGGTAAATGAGTAGGGGCAAACCTGTATCAGGTCGGACGAGGATGGGCGGACTAGCCAAGAATTTCTTTAGTTGCTGAAAGGCCTCCTCACATTCTATAGACCACATGAACTTTTCATTTTTCCTCAAACATTTGAAGAAGGGTAGAGCTCTATCTCCAGATTTTGATAGGAATCGAGATAATGCCGCCATTCTTCCTGTGAGCTGTTGTACCTCTTTTATTGAAGTCGGACTTCTCATTTCCATGACCGCCTTACATTTGTCCGGGTTAGCCTCGATACCTCTTTTAGTCAACATAAAACCCAAGAATTTTCCTGATGAAACACCGAAAGCACACTTCTGTGGATTCAACCTCACCTGATATCGCCTTATCTCACCAAAAACTTCTGCAAGGTCGCCCAAGTGTGAGTTCTCTGTCATCGATTTCACTATCATATCATCGATGTAGACCTCCAAGTTCTGACCTATCTGAATTGAAAAAATCTTATCCATCAATCGTTGATAAGTGGACCCTACATTCTTCAACCCAAACGACATTACTTTATAACAGTAATTTGAATGCTCTGTCATAAATGCTGTTTTTTCCTCGTCCATTGGGTGCATCCTAATCTGATTGTAACCAGAATAAGCATCCATCAAACTCAGCATCTTATGCCCGGCTGTTCCATCCACCAAACTATCAATGTTTGGCAATGGGTAGGGGTACTTAGGACATACCTTGTTAAGATCGGTATAGTCAGTACATATCCGCCACTTTCCGTTAGCTTTCTTCACCAATAGCACATTTGCCAACCAAGTAGGGTAGACTACTTCCCTAATGAAATCAGCAGCCAATAACTTTTCAGTCTCAGTCGCCACTACCTTCCTTCTTTCTTTTCCTATCTTCCTCTTTCTCTGCGCTACCGGCTTTGCTTTAGGGTCCATTGACAATCGATGACATAGGAAGTCTGGATCGATGCCCGGCATATCGGCAACTCTCCGTGCAAATAGGTCTTGATATTCTTTCAGTAAATCGACTAGCTTTATCAATAGGTCTCCAGTTAACTTCGAACTCACCTTAGTCTTCTTATCCTCGGAATCACCTATCTGCACTTCAACCAGGTCCTCTGTTGGCTGTGGTCGCCTGTCATAAAAATCTTCTCTGGGGTCCAACTCTGCAAAAAATACATCATGATTCATGGCAACGTTAACGCTCCCATTTGTCCGAGTTCCCCTTCTAGTTTGCAGGCTGTCTCTGTAACATCTGGCCGCTGCTTCCTGATCAGCTTTCACGACCCCTACCATGTTATTGTTTAGAGGGTAATTCATGGTTAAATGGATAGTAGACACCACCGCTCCCAAAGACTTCAATGCAGCTCGACCAATTATGATGTTATAGGAAGAGGGAGCATTGATGACAAGGTATTTCACCCGAACAGCTTTCTTATGTTCCCCTTCACCAAAAGTAGTCATTACATCCACGTAGCCTCTGACCTCTACTGAATCACTTGCAAACCCAATTAAAGAGCCTGAAAAGGGTAAAAGCCACTCCTGGGGATCTGTAATTTCTGGAATGTGCTCCAGTACAGAATATCTGCCGAGCTCCCTTGGTCTACCAAGACCCTTTGCACCTTATACTTTTCCATAACTATGTCGATCACCATAGGGTCATCTTCATGCGGCTTTACTCCTTTCATGTCCTCATTAGAAAAGGAAATCACCGGAGATCTACATTGCTTCTTACCTGCCACCTCTGCACTCACCGACATCACTGATCTAACATATTTCCTTCGTGCCGAACTTGTTTCACCACCTCCGCAGAAGCCTCCCGCTATAGTCGTTACCACTCCCCTTATCTCTTCAGGCTCCTCTTTATCATCACGTCGACCATCCTCTCTCCTCCTTTTGCCATAGTTCCCCCTGCTCGAACTACCTTCTTCACCACGAGTTCCTCTGTTTGTTCGCCTCCTTTCGACATAACGACCCAGGAAACCCTCATTTATCAATTGTTCTATCTTGTTCATCAAGGTCCAACAATTCTCCGTGTCATGACCCTTTGCTCTGTGGTAGTCACACCATTTGTTGAAATCAGGGCCCTTCACTCCCTCTGCTGGTGGTGGCAATTTCAGAAGGTCGGACTGGTAGACGTCCTTTAGAATACAGGTTCGTGATGTATTTAAAGGAGTGAAGTCTCCTTCTCGACTTCTATCTGTCGGCCACGATCTCTGATATCTTTGCTTGAACCTCCCATTATTTCCACCAAAACCTCTTCCCTGCCGACTAGAATAGCTGGCCGAATTGAAAACATCCCTTTTACGACTCGACTTGTCTTCCCACCATTTGTTTTCACGTTTATCTGCATTGCTCTCCTCGCCTTTTATATAACAACCTGTTCGATTCCTGATCTCCTCCATGGATGCCGCCGGTCTCTGTGCCAGAGATTCATTAAAAGGTCCTGGTAATAAGCCCCCCTCAAACGCCGACACTAAAAGTTCTGGGTTGGGGTTGACTACTAGAAGTGACGCTTCATTAAATCTGCCCAGAAAATCCCTCAAGGGCTCGTCTGCCCTCTGCCGAACACTGAAAAGCTTTCCCAAAGTCATCTTCCTCGACCGTCGAGCCGAGAATTGAGCCATAAATTTCTTCAAAAAATCCTGGATATCATTTATGGACAACGGGGGGAGGTTTGAATACCAGATCATTGTCGTCCCAGTGAGAGTTCCAGAAAACAGTTTACACTATAGCGCATCACTAACTCCTTTTCTCAACATATATGTCTTAAATGCAGTTACGTGAATCTGTGGGTCAGTGGTGCCATCATACTCCTTCAACTTCGGCTCCTTGAAATCCGCTGGGAACTGTGCTTCGGCGATTTCCGGGGAAAATGGATGAAACTCGCCCAATCCCGCCTCCATATCTTCATCTTCTGCTCGACCTCTGGTAAGAGTGTTCATTCTGGTTTGCAAGGACTGGCTCTGCTGCTGCAGGGTTTGGTTCTGTTGTTGGAGTTGATCGACGCGCTCCAAGATCTGCCGCAACGTTGGGTTGTTGCTCTCTTCCTCTACTTGCGGGGTTCCTTCTCCTTCCTCCTCGTGCCGCCTTCCATTCCCTCATCGGGTAACCATATTTGCTAAAAGAAAAAGTGGTCGGCGGGAAAAGTTTTACCGTCGCCCCACGGTGGGCGCCATATGTTCTCGGTAAAGTATGATAAGTCGACTCCTCCGTCGGGTAGGGTACTCGCTCGGGGAATCTCCCTATGCCTTTGCTCTCAAATGTGAACTGAGGACTGATTACCCTTTTTGTGTCTCTTTATCGTATGCTATCTTAACCGTCGACCTCCCCCACGTCCATGCCCACTACCGTTCTACTCTCTCTGGTTATTGCCTGTCCCATAACGGGGAGGTGTGTGGACGGTTAAGCCCGAGGGGTGTAGATCTCCTATTTGGGCTTTAATAATCGGCCCATATATCATGGGAGTACACAGCCCCACGAGCCTAAGCCTACTCATAGAGTAGTGTGCAAGGCGTAAATAGTAGAGTATGTCAACTTCGATGGCCAACCTCGGTATCTTAATCCAGGGGTGTAGGTCTCCCATTTGGACTTACTAGTCGGCCCATATATCAGGGAGTACAAAAGTATATATAAAAAATTCACTATTGGATATTAAAAAGACAAAGAGAGAAAAAAAAAACAGTGTAGTGGCTATGGGATTTGGGGAGATAGAAGTGGGTTGAGGGAGGTGGAGATGGAGCCGACGAGGGATGATAGGGATTTGATAATTTGGGGGAAATATTATTAAAAAATGGTGGGTTAGGGTGTGAATAGAAAAAAAAAAAGAAGCTAAAATCAACTCCCTTAAATTAATCCCCGTTTATTTGATTATCTACTATTGACCAAAAAAACAAAAATTATTATCTGCGTATCTGATATCATGATTTGGAACCGGATAACTCGATATCCGACTCGAAAGCCCGATCACTTTTTTTCTTTCTTTTTCTCGTGGAGAGGGAAAAACTGTTTTTTTTTTCAACTGTTGCTTAGAGCCTCATTCGCCAATCGCCATTCCCATAGGCACACTGCACACACACCTCTCATCCACGCCCACCGCCGTCAGCGATCGCTGTCGGCTACTGCTGCGGCGTTCGCTCGAGCTGCTCCTACAGGTTCTCTACGTCGCACGCGATTGCATCCCCAAAGTCTGCATAAGGTATCCTCAAAATCTATGTAAGTGTTTTAATTGTATATGTTTTCCATTTTTTTAAATATTGGATGGTGTTAAGGACCGTAGTAGGGGTTTGATTGGGTGAACATTGAACAAGTACTTGGAAACATAAGAGAGATTTAAATGACAATTGGAGTTGAATTTGTTGCTTCTTGGTGTGGATTGTACTTACTGCTGCAAACAAAATCACGAATAGGTTTGTTCAAAAAGACAATTAAGCTATTTTAACATAAACATATATACTAAAACTAAGTGCTATATTAGTTTCGTGACTTCTGTCTGTACACTTGTGACAAATGACAATGAGTAAGAGTAACTTCAATTTTTGTTTTTACTCAATCCCCTGTATAATATTTGAAACATTTCATGGAGATTAGTAGAATTTAAATGTGTATTCTATTTCTTATGAAGCCTTCGGATCTTATAATCTACTTGATGGTTGCATAGGTATTAGGTAATATTAAATGTAAAAAATTGCTCATGTTTGTAGTTTGGGAAAACAAATGGCATGGATCTTTTCAGGTGCAATCTTGTGATTTTTTGGTGGGAAGGGGCCGTTTACTTTAAAAAAACATTTTATGTTTTTATTTCCTGTTTTTTAGTTGTAATTACCAACACATTTCAGTTTTGATTATAAAACCATAATTCTGTTTTCTGTTTTCAAAGTTTTGTGAAGGGAACAATGAAAATAACTTTGTATTAATTTCTCCATTTCCTGTGCAAAACTCAAACAGAAAATGTTTTTTGAAAGTAAATGGGCCCTTTTTCTTCTTTCTTGCAAGAAATTTCCTATCTTCTGTCATGACTGCTTAGATTGAGCTTTGTGAGATCAACATGGACTTGGAATTGATACATCTGTTTACTCATTTTGTAAGGCCAAATGGCGCCAAGATGGAAAGGAAAAGATGCAAAAGCAAAAAAGGATGCAGAAGCTGAAGCACTAAAAGAACCCATGTCAAAGATTATATCTCAACTTCAGTCTTCACTAGTTCAATCAGATACTTATGGGTTTCTCTCTGATAACAGTGTACACTTAGCAGTTGGATCAGAACAAATTGATCTTCTTGATAAAGCTTGCTTTGGTCGACCTGTGAGAACAGTTGAAAAGGATACACACTGGTTCCAATTAAGCTTGGAGGAAGCATTCTATCTATGCTATTCCTTGAAATGCCTCAAGATTAATGGCGATGATACTGGTCCCCAAAATGATGAAGAGCTATGGCATTACATGAAGTCCAAGAAAAAAACATTCCCTTGTTTCTACAAGGCTTATTCTCACCTTCGAATGAAAAATTGGGTAGTGAGGTCAGGGGCTCAGTATGGTGTAGACTTCATTGTCTATCGTCATCATCCAGCTCGGGTCCATTCTGAGTATGGTGTACTTGTTCTATCAGATGAGGGCGATAAATATCTAAATGGAAGATTGAGAGTATGGTCTGATGTTCATTGCACAACTCGACTTCTTGGAAGTGTTGCAAAAATCTTATTGGTTCTTTATGTCAATAAAAATGGTAACAGTGATGAGTCTCCTTTATGTTTGGCAAACTATACTGTTGAAGAGCGCACAATCACCAGATGGAGTCCAGAACAATGCCGTGAAAGATGTAATTCATGCTAACTCTGATACCAGAACCAGGTATAAGTACTCTGTGGCATGTGTCCATTGTCATTTTATTAGATATCAAATGGAAGTAGCAAGATATATCAAATATGAAAAATAAAAAATAAAAATAAAATCTTTGTTCAAAGGATATTATTGTTATTCAAACATATCATCCATTTAGGCATTTATCATATCCATAAGATTGTCATTCCCTTTCTGCATAATCTCATAGCTGTTTCATTTTATATTTTTAGGTTCTCTAGAGGCTACACAACAGAAAATACTGACTCAGGCATAATGAAATTTGAAGGTTAGATATTCTACCTTGCGCTCTTTTGTTTTTGTTTCTCTTTTGGATTTAAGCTAATGTTCAGCCGTTGTTGGAACCACTTCATTTTATTTTTATTTTAATTCTGCATACATTATTTGAGCTTTTCATCCATTTTAAGAGTGTTGCCCAATTAAAGAATCAAGTTTAATAAATGTGTTGGATCTTTTGGATACTGGTCCAACTACTAGATATACACACTACAGCGTAGCTCTTAGTTAAGGCAGACCATTTTTTTGGGTTCTAGCATTACTTAAGGTACAATGAAAGGTTTGATGATGCTCCCTTGAAAAGGAAAATAAAATTACCAAAATTTATTTCATGGCTTTTGTCTTATAAAAGAAACGAAATCATTACAATGCTGAACATAAGGAAAATCAGAGGTTGGGCGATATCCAATTGTCTAAAGTATGTTTAAACTAAAATCGGCAAATTACCACCCTAAATCATTACAAGATGCTCAATTTTATTATACAAATGGCAGTAGCTAAATTATGATCGGGCAACATAAAATAGGCAAAGCAGTAAAGGTTTCTTCATTCCCTCCTATTTGAAGTTACATATTCTCACACTTAGCAGGTTTATGTAACGCATAAATTAAAAACATAAAAAAACTAGAATGTTGTGCTAGTAATAAAAGTGTATAAATTTTAGCTTGTTTAGTTTATTCCTTGTCCAGAGTCCACAACAGTCTGTGATTGAAATGAAATGGTTTTAAAATACTCATTTTGTAGCGTGGCGTAAGAAAAAGGTTGGAATACATGTCCTACATTTTAAAATCCTTATACACAGGAAGAGATAGATAAAAAAGATGATGGATGTTAAAAGGGTGTTTGAAATTGGAATGAGATCCTCTCTAATTACGGGACAGGTCAAGCAAGAGAAATAAATACGGTCGGGATCCTCTCCTGTAAAGAAAAAACGGACGAGATCTCGGCCCTTGATTTTTTAAAATAAAAAATAAAAAAAATGTTGAAAAAATTATAATCGTTGGATGCTCAAACTGCACACTCTCCAGTTAAGGATCCCGGTTCGAGATTGATACATTCCCTATATGGACCCCATAGGCCATATCGGAGAGAAATTGAACTCTTTGAAATTTGGGGTGTTCACTCTTGGTGTCTCGCACTATTCTATTGTAAAGGTGTGTTGTGTACACTGTAGACTGTCAAAAGCAGTCACAAAGCGGGCATCTTGAACAATGAACACTTGTCTGGTAAAACTATCATGTTTCTAACAAATATGAATAATCTTCTCCCTTGCTTTATTTGTGTCTTCTTCAATATATTTTAGAATAAGCATCAAAGTATTTCATGTAACTATGAAGTTATTAAACTCTATTCCGTTAATTTTTTAAATTCGGTTATTTTTCTGCAAGGTATCCCTCACTTTAGAGTCAAAACTTAAATCACGATTTAACAATGATGCGATCATAAATTAATATAGTTAAACTAATCAATCAAGAGTCTATATAATATGTATAAGTTGAATATTTAAAAGAGGTGTAACTCTTAAAGTTTGACACCTGATGTAAACGGATTCTGACTCTTTATGAGTATGGTGTAATGGTGCACTAATCAATTAAGGTCCTTCGATATATTATAAACGTTTAATCAAACATACTAGTGACCTTAGAACTTGTCCGCGTGTCAGCTTCATATTAGCTGTGTAACTAGGGGCCCTAGGTGTATAATTTTTAGGACCTTCTGCAGTTTATAAACTCTAATATATTACCAGGGTCTGTGTTAGAAAAATACAATAATAAAAGGCTCCAATTTTAATAAGTTGATTTAACCAAATTCTCAAGATTATTGGAGAATTTGGCTATTTCAGGTCATAACAAGTGATGCAATCTTGCACGAGTTTTACACTTGTGCAAGTTAGAGGGACCATTAATTAAATCATGATTCAAAAGTCTCGATAGTTCAATCTCTTGCTTGGATACTAAAGTCAGAGTTTTTGAAGATTTGAATTTGACGTATTCTTTTAAAATGTTTCTTTTATCCAATCATGTATTATCCAATCTACTATGATAATTAATTTTCTTAACAATGCATTAGTTTATGACTAAATAATAATTTTATTCTAAAAGGTGAATAAAAGCAACCTGAAAGTTGGATATAAATTTGGTCCGGAGTAATATTGTCTAAATAAATTTAAGTATTGTTCTTTGGTGAAAAATAAATTGAAGTATTAATTAAAGAAAATAAATCTTCTTTAATTAAATAATTAATCAAATATTGATTTGATTGACTATATAAGAATTAGAATATGTATAGAAGTAATCTGTAAAATAACGATTCAAAATTATTATACTAGCAATTACGTCTTGGGCATTATATGAATAGTTGTAAATAGTGGGACCTATGAATTTGGTGGGATCCATGTGAATTTTAACCAATCACATGGAGTGTGTTGGAGAGAGTGTTCAAAAAAGTGTGTTGCTAGCACTCAAAAAAATATAAACTAAAATGATATTTACGAGAAAATTAATTTGCTTGACAAAGGTCTATTTTATTAGGATAAAAATAAATAAAATTAATAAATAGGGATATTATGGATGTTTGTGAATAGGGATGACAATGGGTACCCTCTGGCCAGCATAGCACAGTGTCCATCCCCGTACCCGCGCCTATACCCGCGTGGACAGTGACTTTAGTGCTCGTCCCCATACCCGCTAGACACCTATATGCTTGTACCCGTGCCCGTTACCCGCACTTTTATTAAGTAAAAAATTAACAGCTCATTAAAAAAATATTAATTTAAGAAAACTATATCTCAATTTAAAAATTACTCAAAGATCGTCCAAACATAATTTTTAAATATCAGTGACACAACAAGTTAATCAAATTGAAACGCAATATGTTAATTTCCTAAAACACAAAACATAATTTTTTTATTAAATATTATAATATATTTTCACGTCACACTATTTTATAAACTTGGATATCATGTGTTAAATTCTTCAAGATATGTAAAAAGTAATTTTTAACACTAATTAATCATATATTTTAAAGTAAAAAAACATAAATAGATAGTTTTAAAAACTGATGATATTTTTTTTATAAGCAAAACAATTGAATTAAAGGGAGTACAAGGAGTACTCCAATCTATTGCAAAAATGCCAAAAAAAAATAATAAAAAGAATATCAAGCCAAGGTAAAAACTGATGATATATTTAGGATATGAAATAATTTTAAAGGATTAGGAATTAAAATTTTAATTTAATTTTGATAAAATGAAAAAAATTATAATATATTGGACTAGAGTTTAAAGAGAGATTTAATTTGATATTTTTTATTTTATGTTTATTTTATGTTTTGGTTGATGGGTTTTAAGGAAAATAAAATTTAAAATGATTTAATCAATTTAATTTGTAAATATTTTTAAAAAAACAACTTAAAATTTAAGAGTTTTATATGAAAGGAAAATTAGTGAGAGGTTTAACTTTATAACAAATAAACAGTTGATAATTAAATTTGCACAAAAACTATTAGGATTAAAATCTTCTATACTATATATAAAGACTATACATAAAGAGAGCAGTGGAGTTTTGTTTTCCACATTTTCATTCTTATTAATTATGAATGTCACTTTTAAAAAATGAAAAAAAAAAATAGTTTAACTGGTAGAAGATTTTTTTAATAGTGATTTGTAAATATCTCTTCCTATATATATAGTGTTAATTAAAGAAATTAAGAAAAATAAGAATTGAATTGTATAATTAATTTAAAAAGATGAATTTAATTTTATATGAAAATTTATAAGATTTATATGAGAAAAAAGTACAAAGATATTATCTTATCATCTTTCTCTAAAAATTAAAAATTTAAATTTATTATATTGAGAAAGAGATAGATTATAGTATAGTATATAAATCTACGAAGGATGAAGGATATGTTATCTCTTGAAGCTGCAAACTGCAAAGCTAGTCAGAAAATTAAATCCAGGAATGGACAAGCCACCACTCTTCATCTTCTTATTTCTTCTCACCCAATCACTACTCGCCACTTCACACCCTCCGAACCCCATACCAATTACCGTTTCCGTGGCCGACTTCGGAGCCGCCGGCAACGGCGTCCGCTACGACACGGCGGCAATCCAGTCGGCCATCAACTCCTGTCCGACCGGCTGCCCCTGCCAAGTCACCTTCCCGGCGCCGGGGAAGTACCTGACGGCGACTGTGTTCCTGAAATCCGGCGTGATGCTGAACGTGGAGCCCGGCGCCACTATCCTTGGCGGCGATAGGCAAGAAGATTACCCGAAGGACCCGTCTCGGTGGTACGTGGTACTGGCGGAGAACGCGACGGACGTCGGAATTGGCGGCGGCGGCGTGGTGGATGGTCAGGCGGAGAAGTTCGTGGTGAGGAAAGATCCGAGGAAGAACATCATGGTGAGCTGGAACAAAACAGGGTCTTGTTTAGGTGATGAATGCAGGCCTAGACTCATCGGTTTCCTTGGTTGCAACAATGTTAAAGTCTCCAACATTATCCTCAATCAACCTGCTTATTGGTGGTTCGTATTCCAAGTTCTAACTACTATTTTATTTTTATCGAATTTGGTTTTGAGATGAGTGATACACATTTTAGGGTTTAGGGTTCAGATGGAAGTGATTTAAAATTAATTATGCAAAACCGTGGTTTTAAAATTGTTGATGTTCTTGTTTAATAGTACTTGCTATTCTTGATATTTTAGTTTTGAAATGATGAATTAAAATAAGCAGGGTGATTTAAGGATTTAATTTTGTTCTATTGGAATATGATTGTCTACAATTTTTGAGAGACTTTTGGTTCTGATAGTGAAGTTTTCTAGTTGGAGTTATGTTAGTTGTGGTTGTGGTGGGCTCAGTTTAGGAACTTTGGGGTTTATCTGTACGCAATGGGAATATAGGTTTCGGATAGACATATGACAGAGACTGGGTCCCAGAACTTTGGTTTGAACTATAACCTCTTTGACCATAAATAATGCATTTAGATTGGTGAATTTTATTCATCAATTTCTTTAACAAATTGCATACTAAAGCCTAAGAAACAGAGTTTTATACTAACTTGCAGCTTACACTTGGTACGGAGTGATAAAATATCCATTCATGATATTGCAATTTATGGTGACTTCAATATACCAAACAATGATGGGATTGACATTGAGGACTCAAACAACACTGTAATCACTCGATGCCACATTGATACAGGCGATGATGCAATCTGTCCAAAGTCATCCACTGGTCCTGTTTACAACCTGACAGTCACTAACTGTTGGATTCGAAGCAAATCCTCTGCAATTAAATTTGGCAGTGCTAGTGTGTTTGATTTCAAGTATTTTGTGTTTGACAATATCACTATTGTTGATTCTCACAGAGGGCTTGGATTCCAAATCCGTGATGGAGGTAACTTTGTTTCTTCTTGCTTAAATGATTGCATAACAAATTTTTCTATAGATGTTTCTTCTTACCTCACAATGTTGATTGCAGAACAAGTATCTAAAACTCTAACTACGTTCATTATAAAACAATAATCTCTTATCTTACTTTATGTAGTTGACATAAATTTATAATAGAATACTTTTGTATCTTACTTGAACTTGGTAGTGTGTATTTGGTTTACGCCAAAACCACGTTTTAAACGTGAATCCGGACAAACGCTACTGAGAGTAGCTTCTGCCTTTAGTGTAAACTGAACACACTTTTAGTAGCATGTTTGAATTACATTAAAATCATATTACAAACATGATCCACTCCGACGTTGTTCTGAGTAGCGTTTGATTTATAACGCGATTTTGATGTTATCCAAACATTGTATAAGCCTCACACTTATATTGAGTCTGGTTAAAACAAGTCCTCTTATTATGCTAGCTTGTGAGAATAAGGATCTAGGCTTAAACATAGGTTTGAAATGCTTTCAACTTCCATGTGCAGGAAATGTAAGTGACATTGTGTTCTCAAACATAAATATCAGCACAAGATACTATGACCCATTATGGTGGGGGAGAGCGGAGCCTATCTATGTCACAACTTGCCCACGGGACTCAACCTCAAAGGAGGGTTCAATATCAAATGTCCTTTTCATTAACATTACAGCAAACTCTGAAAATGGCATCTTTCTGTCTGGTTCAAAGAGAGGATTGTTGAGAAATTTGAAATTCATCAACATGAATATCACTTACAGAAGATTCACCAATTATGCTGGTGGGTTATTTGACTATAGGCCAGGGTGCCAAGATTTGGTTAAACACAGGACTGTGGGCATTATGATGGAGCACATTGAAGGTCTTGAGGTTAAAAATGTAGAAATGAGATGGTCAAAGTCAAACAAACAACTAGAGCAGTGGAATAATCCTATGGAGTTTAGGCCATCTACTGTGAATAACATCTATTTCTCTAATTTTAATTCTGTTTTGGATACAAAATAGCAAATCAAGTTAATGTATTGGGTCTTCAGGGAGAAAAGGTCCAAGGCACATGGGTTGCTTAACCATCAAGGGAATGGGGGTAAAGTTCAAAAGAGGGAAGAAGCATTTGCTTTGTGCATCAAGAAAAATAAAAGATTGGGGGATCTTACACTAGTTCACTATACTCTGGTTGCATTTTATCATTGCAAAATTTGTGATTTTCAGGCCTGCAAATTGTTTATATCATTGTGCCACTCCATTTTCTTTCTCTTCACAAAAGAATGCCAACATTCCTCCTCTCCTTTCTTATTTGTTTCTTTTATTGTACGCTTTTACAAAATGCTAATGTACTTCAATTGATGATTTTAAGATCTGGTGCTTCACGGTCTGCATCTGTAATGTAAAATGTGTCATTGTTTTGTAAAAATGTTATATCTTCTTTGGAATTTAATTCCTATTGATTTAAAATTAAATAAAAAAAATATATGTTAAATATATGGAACACGTGATTACATATGTTACTAGTTATTAAAGGTAGGGGTACCCTCTTAAAGATACAGGATATTGAAAGGATCTTCCCATATTAACAAACTATCTTTTTTGGTAGTTAAAATTTAAGCTGAGGGGATGGTGTCCCAATCCAAGGCAAGGAAGGCCTCCGGGTTCGAACCTGTGACTTGTCAGATGCATGTCAAATGTGAGATCCTATCTTGCTCAACTTGACCAACTCCTTAAGATTATATTAACAAACTATCTTGTAATAAAAAGTTTATTAATAAATTAAAATAGTATGAACTGGGTTTATTTTTCAATAATTTCCTAAAATATGTATTTTTCTAATTAAATAATAGAAAGATAAAAGTTAGATAATTTATTGTATTAATCTAATTTTTTTTATCCACATCAACAAATACTAAGAGCATTTTTGGTTTAGCGTTAAAACATGATAAACTCATGTTTTTAACGCTAAAAATAGTTGCATTGCGGAATCCAAATTTGAGTTTGGTCAATTTTAAAAATCAAACCAAAAACACACTAAGAGCAATCTCTAATGGTGCACTCATTTTTTTTTTTACAATTTTTAAGTAGGTCTCATTATCTTTAATGGTGTTTTTAGTAAGACAATCATTGCTTAATAGAAAAAAGGAGATAAGGAACTCCATTGGAGATGCTCCTTATTACCAATAACTTATAAATTTTGATTTGAATCCGATTACCAATTATGACCCAATGTATCCAAGGCCCACAAATCCAACAAAAGTGATCAACTTGATCTTTCATATATCCAAGCTACAATTAACCCCACTGCTTAACATAGAGGACTCATCTGCGGAAGAAACTTTATAATGTCCTCGTCGGGTCAAGTGTTTGGTTAAAATTAGCAGATAAGCTCCTACCTTATAAGTTCCGAGCTGATAAACTAACTTATTAAATTAGAAGTGTTTGATAGAACTAGTTGATAAGTTAGTTGGTAAATATAAAAGGACATAACTATTATATAAATTTTATTTGTGTTTTCTAGACAAAAATATACTATTATGTAATTATAATTTTAAATTTTTTAAAAAATAATTAAATTCTTATTAAACCTTTTAGTGATAAAATATTTAATTAAAAATTAAAATAAATAGTGACATTGATAAAATAAATAGTGTAATATCGAAATAATTTCATAAAATAGTGAAAAGAAAATAACAATTTAATTAATTCGTAATTTTTAAATTACTTATTATATAGATAATAATAGGTAAAAAGAAATTGAAAGATTTTTGTCAATAAAATTGAAAATAGGTAATAATAGGTAAAAAGAAATTAAGGATAATAAGGGAAATGCATTAAAATATAAGGGATAGTGACAAAAGAAAATTAAACAAGCTACAAGCTACAAGTTAGGTGAAGTAGCTTGTAGCTTATAAACTAGAAGCTCCTAAAATAAGTTACTTTAAGGTACCTTATCAAACACTTTTATATTGATCAAATTAACTTATAAGTTAGTCAAATAAATTAGTAGTTAATTTATTGGCCTTGCCAAACACACTCTCAATATCCCTTTAGGAGAGTCTCGTTGAAATCAAATTTTATATACATAAACAAATGCTTAACTTAAAAAAAAAAAGAGTGCTAAGGTCCATAAAATGCTAATCCTTGATCAAGCTGACACTCAACAAATCTTTTTGAGGCGATAAAAAGAGTGCTATCGGCCTATTAAGGCCCAAACAATAGCCGAGGCGAATATCTAACACAGCCTATTGGTGAGAAAGCCCATGACGTGTAATTTGTGCCAATTGTTGGCAAACGAGATTTGTTGAATTTTGACAAAAAAAAAAGATTTGTTGAGTAAATAGCAAGTTCTAAAATGCTTTTAATATATTTTTATTGTTTAAAATATTAATTACTATCATATGAAATTTCACGTTAATCCTAATAATAAAGAGAAATTTAAGTTATTAAAGAAAACTAAACATAAAATTTTACTTAATAACAAAGAAAGTGTTAAAAAAAAATAAAATATAACAAATTATCAATGTATTTGACTTACCGTTAGAAATCTCCAAACTTATTTTTGAGTCAAAGCAATGTAGCCGTAGGAGTAGGTTTTCTCTTTGATTGTTCAGGAAAAAACAAACCAATTTTCTCTCTATATCTTTTGATCAAAAAAAGATGATCAATTTAAAATTTAGATTGATGAATCTCATGTCATTGACCAATCTCATTAAAAAAATTATATAACTGGCATTATTATTTACCAATCTCATGTTTAAGATTATATTGACTGATGCAAAATGAGATTGAGTATCTACTGCTTTGTTGGCTTGAGTTATAATTTATTTAGACTATTGGATATAAAATGTAGTATAGTTGTAATTTTTATTGGAGAGAGATGAAGAGAAGTCTGGCTGGATAAGAATCAAATTGAGTATTATACTAATAAGTTTGTCAACATGAAATCAAGAATAGACCCAAAAAATATGGCACTACCCTTATCACTTAACTGTTGCATAGATCAAAAGTAGAATTTTTATTGGCATGTCACTGCTTGGTGAAGCAAATACAGAGACAGCCAAATTATGTGGCAACGAGGCACACCTTGAAATGAAATCTGAACAAGGAAATGTGTTCTTTTTCTGATTTCTCGTCGGTGCTATATATAGGTAGCTAGCTAAGGTGTTTTGAGTGGAGACAATTGCACCCATGCTTTTGATTCCAAAAATGCATAAAAATTAGTAGTATATTAATATTATTAGTTGGTGAGAATGAGATCTAAACGCGCATTACCATATGTTTATGTTATGCCGACCCTTCTCCCAACACAAAACAAACATCATGATCTTCGCTCAGTGATTTGTGTTCTCTAATTCTCTGTTTCAACTTTCAACGCGAATATGTGCCTGTCGGTGGCACTTCCTTATGCACCTCACAGCTCTTGTCCACTCTTCTTGCTCCCACCACACCCTGCATATATAGATCTCACTTCATTATTCATATCTTTTTACAAGCTTGATCTAAAAATGAAGTCACTTTTTTTTTTCAGTGACTGAATTTTTTAAATGCAAGTTATTATTCTGAATTATCATTACGATGTTATAGTAAAAAATTTCGTTGTTAACATTCCCAATAGTTATAACTAGCACCCCTCCGTTTCTTTTTAAGTGTCGTTTAAGGTTTTTGCACATACATTAAGGAATGCAATATGTGTATTTTTTTAGCTTTATTGTTTACAAATATACATTTTATCTCTTTCATTAAAGCATTTAAAATTCTCCACAATTTCTAGTAATATGCAATAAATACTCCACAATTTAATACATGTGGAAGAGGGTAAAGTTGGAAAATTAGCATTGATTGTTGCCTTGGTATGTGAAAATGACACTTATTTAGAAATAAATTTTAGACTCTAAAACGACACTTAAAAAGAAACTGAGCTCCCCACTAAACACATTCTTCGGGAGGGGTGAGGAGCCTTAACTATGACTAAACCCCGAACAAGATTGTCCCTGGTAATAGGGGATACATGTGATTTACACAAAAAAAAAAAGAAACGGAGGGAGTACCTTGTTGTTATTTAACTGTTTTAGATAAAAAATACACAAGTTAAGGAATATATTCGTGTTTTCATGGAAACAAATTTTAAACTTTCTATTTTATCATTTGTCTTGCTTACTATTATTGGGTCTCATTAATTTTTAATAGTAAATCATTTATTAACAAAAGAGTAAAATAGATAAAATTGTAATTATTAATGCATTGGGTTTATAAGTGAACAATTAAATAAGAACAAAATTTTTCTTTAAAAATAGACAGTTAAATAGGAACAGAAATAGTAATTATTTTTGCTAAAGTAAGCTAGTTAAACCATGATTTTTTCCTTCTATTATTTGTTTCCTTGGTCTGTTATTTCTTTTTCTCTCACGGAAAGGCTCACATCCTCTCCATTTCTACGAGAAATGGAGATTTCTAATCCCTTCAATCTTCTTAAGACGTTTCTTTTAAATGATTTAGCGGTTGATGTAACGTCCTAATTCCCAGGACTCAGAAATTATGCCCGTTGGAAGCATAAGTCCCAAATTTAGGGAATTATTTTTCTTTACATTAATAATATCAGTAACAGAAATCCAACAAGTTTATAATTAAATACATTGTTTCACTTAAACATGTCCTGTGAATCAGTACAAACAGATAAGTCAGGGATAATATTATAATACATATGTCCTAATAGAGCAGAAACATAAATAAGCACATGTACTAAATATCCATCAAAAGAATACATATCCCATCGGTTGAAGACACGTGATGGTTGAAGCCTAACATGAATATTTTACTTGAATCTTTGATTAACTTGAATTGAACATGAATAATGGGAAACCTTATTACTTAACCATGAACTCTTTCCATGAACATGAGTTTATTCCAACAATAAGCACAATATCCAACTCTCAGTAGAAAATGGAAATCCAACATAGAAAATACCCTCATTTAATTTTTCCCACTTAGATTGTGATCAACACACACAACCCCCTAACACAACACATGAGCATGAATCATTTCACAAATCCCCTAACCTAGGGTTTGCCTTCAAGAACTATAATCAAGACAATCATACAACCAGCCATGGATTTTCAAGCAATTACCATAACAAATTTCTCAAACAAATGCATACAATAGAAAGGAATAGAAAGATTAGGGCTCATACAAGTTACCATACAAGAGAGGTGGTGTGGGTGAGCTTTACTCACCTTAAATGGAAGAACCAAGGAGAAGAGGAAGGAGGAAAGGTTAGATCCAAGCCTAGGGGATGAGGGAAACACCTTCAAGCAAGACCTTCTTCTTCTTCTTCTCACTCTTTCTCTCTCTAAAATCCTCCCCCTCTCTCTAAAAACCCTAAGGGGAAGAAGAAAATAAGAAAGGGAAGAGATTCAACGAATTAATGGAGTCAGGGATGCGCTCGGGCGCTTGAGCGCACACCAGCACGCTTGAGCGCTCAGATCAACATAAAATTTTTCGATTTGCTGCCTAAGTCATTCCTCCAACATCCAAACACTATCAAAACGATTTCTTTTATCTCAAAACCCATTTTATTACCATCTTAACACATATTATAACTGAAACCTTGGGATGTTACAACTGAGATTCCATTTGTGTTTTTGAATTTAAAATTAAAAAAAGTTGAACATCATATTGTCATCCACACAACGAGAATGAAAAGGAAGATAAGCTCTCATACTTCCCTTAGCTCCCATCATCTTGACCACCGTTGTGTCGCCGTGTTGATGGCAAGCAATTGCACACATAAGAAATTTTCAACCCAATCTACCCGTCCCAATGACCACAAAATACAAAAGATGATGCGATTATGTAATGAGCAAGTGGAATCAAATAGGCCCAAATAGAGATTTCTGAAAAGCTCAAACCTTTCTCTTAAAAACCCTTTTTTTGCCTCCCTCTTCACATTTCCACTACACAGTGCACAATTTTAGCACACAAAGCAACAATGACTGCCTAAGAAAAGAAGCTAGAAGCTACCCCAGTTCAAGTCGCGATGACGTCACATAGGGAAGAGCAAACATGGATGGGCGTAAGTGATTGTCGGGGCAGAATTATTTTTCTCAATTCTGGACATAACTATGCGAAGCAACGATGACATAATGGTGGTGAAAAGTGGCGACTCATGGCAAGATGGGGCGGCAATAAACTCTAGAGGTACTTGACGGAAAATACATGAGCTTCTTACGTTGTGGCCTATGGTTTTGTTGTGTTTGTATACATTTTTTTAATTTTAAATTTAAATTGAATCAGAAAAATGAAATCTTAACCATTTAATGTTTTAAAGGACACGTTGTAACACCCGCGTTTTTACCATTTTGCCGTATTTTGTGTTTTATTAAATTTTGAGTGATTAAAATTATTTTTAATCATCAAAATTTATATTTTTGAGTTTAGGAATGAATTCCCTATTTTTCTAGAATTTCTGGGAATTTTTGGAACTTTTCTGTGAAAAATGACCTTTTTGCCCCTACTGTCTCTTGAACCAGGCCCGAATACTCTTGATCCGGGCCAGAAAAATTGCACAAACCTTCCCTTGACTTCTCTTGCAAGCCGTGCATGTGGAGAGCTTTGCATGGAAGCCACATGTCTTTTCTTTCTTCTTCTCCAAGCCATGTGTCAAGTGTAGGTATTTAAAGCCTTAAAACACCAAAACCATTTCATTTTTCCTTTCTTCCACACATGCAAGCATAGAAAAAAATTCTCTCATTTCTTCCTTCCCTACATGAGAAAGCCGTGAGCTCTCTCTATCTTTTCTCCCAAAACTTTTCAATCTCCATCAAACACTTTCAAGCCAAGGTTCCATCTTTGAACCAAAGCTTTAAACACCTAGCCTCCAAGCCTTAAAAACTCTTGTTTGGTGATCAAAGGAGGGATCTTTGGAGCTGTGTTAAAGGGCTGTTGTTGCACCTTATTTTGAAGAAATTCCTTAGGTAAAAAGGGGGAGAACTTGAACTCTAATAGGATTGGTGACTAGAGTCAAGGATTGCCCTTGATCCTTGTCTTTAATCTTGTTTTTCTCTTGAAAAATGAGTTGTTGGAACCGATCTCTTGGGAGATATGGTTCGGCTATTTCATTATAGCCTTGTATGGTGTTTTTAAATTGTTGATGATGCTTGAAAAATGCTTGGATGATATTTTGAGTTACATGCAAACCATGTTTTTGCTTGAAAAAAATTCTCTTTTTCTCCCTATATGGTTCGGCTATTTTGATTTAATGGGGCTGCATGTTTATAAAATTTTAATTGATGATGGGAATGTGTTTTGATGATGGATTTATGAACATGCATGAGGTTGTTTGAATTTATGAAATTGTTTTGGATGTTTGATTCTTGAAAAATGATGTTTTTGAGCTTAAAAATAAAGTTATGAACTTGAATATGTGTGTGGATGATTATGGACGAATTAGCATGATGTTTGTTGTTTATAATGCTTGTTAGTGATTATGTTGAAATTTGGTAAAGTTTGGATGTTGTTGGAAAAATTGGTGTTTTGATGAACATTAAAGGTGTTCTTGATGTTCTTGAGGTTGTTCTTGATGAAACTCATCAAGAATGCTTTTTGATCTTGAAAAGATCAAGTAGAGTGGAAAAACATGTTTTTGGGCCTTAGTGGTCCAATAGGTCAAAACACTAAATTTACTAAAAGGATTTTAATTTAAATAATAAATTTTGGAAAATATCAAAAGAATTAAATTCGGATTTCAAGTGTAATCCAAATAAAAGTCAACACAAAAGTAAACGTTTTGACTTGTCACGTGTAAGAATGGGCTCCTAAGAGTCATCCAACCTTTGGGCCCTTGGTTTAGGCCCAAAACCTTCAAAAAAGAGAGTCAAAGACTCATTTAAAGTCAACCAAAAATAACTTATGAAATTGGACTTAGATTAGAGTTGGACTTCAACTCTAATCCAAGTTATTAAAATTAAAACTTAAAATTTATTAGTGGGCTTAGCTAATTTAATTATCTAAGTTAATTAATCTAATCTACTTAAGTATATTAAGTAAAGAATAATTAATTAAGGTTAAAGTTAATTAACCTTAATGAAGATTAATTTTAATCTTAAACACTAATTACTAATGAGGTATTAATTAAGTAATTAAGCCTTAATGATGACTAAGAACTAATTAATTATGACTAACCTTAATCAAATGTAATTAAAAGCCTAATCCAAGATTAAGGAATAGATTAAAGGATAATTAGAAATTAATTAGGACCTAAAAAAAGATCAGGATCTTAATTAAGGAGGATTAAGATTGATTATAGTTCAGTTAATGAAGACTAATTATAATTAAGGGTTAAACCCAATCTTAATTAGACATACAAGACAAATTAAGATAGGAAATACTATCCATAAGACACAATCATAAGTCTTAGTAAATTATAGGACTCAAGTGGAAATGAATATTGATTCAAAGAAGAACATTAGTACAAACTACCTTAAAAGATTATAACCAACACACTCTTTCTGCATAAGACTTGAGAAGCTTAGTAAGAGAGTGCGGTTCCAACCCAAGATAGGGTTCGTTTTTCCTTGAAGGAAAGACATTGAATCGGGCCGTACCACGGGTAAGTGTGACATTGAATGATTCGATGGGCTTTGCCTGTAAGGACTGTGTATGCTGAGAAAGCATTGTTTGGTTTTCCTTGAAGGAAAGACATTGAATCGGGCCGTACCACGGGTAAGTGGTGACGTTGAATGATTCGGTGGGCTTTGCCTGTAAGGATGTGAATTCTGTAGGCATTGTTGTGTGACATGCATCATAAAGCATTATTGATGTTCAAGGTTGAAAACCTTACGACCATAATATGGAAATGACACTTTGGTACAGTGTGAAACTGGTTGGGAACGGTGCACTGGGTTTTGCAAAGAACGCCAGCGGGTCCTCGAAAGGGACGCCAGCCCTGAGGATAGTCGAGTTCCAGAAAGGACATCATGAGACGTAGGTTAGCTCCCTACTGTCGAGTCTGAAGGGTGCAAGCTTAACTATCCTGTCGCTCTCATGGTTTCGGGGTAAGTGGAGATTGTCTGGAAGGACGCATAAAAGATTTGGCCAAAAGAAAATGAATGAGCAATGCTCCTTGTACTGATTGCTAGTACAGACTCTAACTCCTGATACGTTGTACATATATGGTCGGGAAGTTGCTGTGTGCACTGTGGTGGTGATGTTTCCCTGGGCCCTCATGCATTAGTCATTGCATTATAGTTGCAAGGTCGCACTCACATAAGTGTGCTATGACGATGTGTTGTGTTTTCTTGTTGATTGATTTGTATGGAAATTCTGTGTGTGTGCTCTAGTTCATTATATCCTACATTCCGTGAGTTCATGCGATGTTCTCACCCTTCCTTTCTATCTATTGTTTTTGTATTCTTCTCGTCACGTCGATAGCCGGTATCGGAGATTTCAGCTATGACATCGATGCAAGTGCGGCTATGGTGGATGCCGAGGGGCACCTGGAGGGTGACGGACATCCCTTGCAGATGTGAATTTTCGGGGGAAGTCAGTGTCATAATTTTGGGATGATCTCCATCGGAGACGCTGGGAAGAGGAGCAGCAGGGTGTTCACTACTGAGTCGGGAGATGACGAGTAGGACTAGTATGGTTTGAGTCTAGGTAGTAGCAGCTCTGAGTTAGCGGCCTCTTCTTTTGTATTTTGTTTGAGGTCTTGATTATTTTGGTCTACTACCAAAACTCGTATTTTGATGTAGATATTTGGGTGGTTCGAGAGATACACTAATGTTATGTTTGTATGTGTATATATTTCATGTCGTTTCCTTTTCCTCATGCTGATTTTATAACTGCGTGTATGTTGTGTATGTGCATGAGGTAATAACCGTCTAGATGTATTAAGAAAATGAGTTTCAAATTAAGGAAAGGATATTTCATAAATACTTAAAATGAAATTAGAGATGTAATAGGTCGATGACGACTAAACCCTTTTCAAAAAAAAAAATAAGTCCGAAATTTTGACGTTTCTGAAAACAGTAAGTTCATTGGTCACGTGTCATATGTGATATTCTTAGCGGTATAACTAAGGGTGTCGCACACGTGTCATGAAATTAATTAACGGTACTGGAGATCTCCATTTCCATGGAGAGGACTTGAACGCATCACAGAATAAGACCTTCAAAAATGCTTTCCACTTGAAATAAAATGTAGAGTAAATAATTACTCATACAAATATTAAATATAAAAAACTAAATTATAAAAAAACATTTTTTAAGGTATTCTTATCAACAATTAACCATTAACATATACAAGATCACAATGTATATATACAGTCATGACAATCTCACTTTAAGGATAGATTAATTTATTGATAACTTTTGATTAAGTCATTAGAATTGGGTTAGTTACAAGAGGTTTAGATAATTTATACAAGATCATAGTTTTAAATCTCATTACTTTGTTTTAAATTAAATTTTTGTTTGACATCTTACTAATCAATAGAAATATTTTATTGTGACAAAAAAAATAATATCAGAAATAATTTCAAACCATTGGATTTTACAACTGCGCATGTGATATAGTTGTTTCAAAAATGTAGAGGATTCTCTCCTCAAAGAGATGAATCCTTCCTAAAGAGATAAATATTTATTCTGCAAGGAGTATGTAATCTTGAGTGACACTTACCATGGTCCCCTCAAGTAAGGGATCATGTCCCCTTATTTTAAGCGTTAAATAAATATATAAAAAGTTGTTCGTTGTAAATAAATAAGGTAAGCCAATATAGTATGTAGGGTGGACAACATTATTTAACATTTAGTCCTCATAGTAGGGTCATTTTGTTCACTAACTTTTGAAACCCTAACAATAGGGAGGATGGGAGAAGATAATGATGATGACATGACAGTTCAAGTAGCAAATGTTTACATGTTGCATTAATCCCAATCAAATAAAAAATAAGTGGATATGGTGTTGAGATTAATAGTTCATCTATAATAAAAGGAGATAAAGAATTAAACAAATAAATAAACAAGTAAATCCTAAGGCAACTATACCATATCCATAAATAATAAAGAGAAATATATTTAAAATTTCAAAATGTTGAATCCCACATAAAATGTGTGAGCGTTTCATCGTCAATACTAATGTGCTTCTAATTAATGTAAATACTAAAAGAAGATAAATAAAATCAAAAATAAAAGATTGTTAATAAAAAGAACGAAACAATCAAATGAATAACACCATAGGACATCAAACTTTTCCTATGGATTAATGTTATACTTTAGGGTTTAGGACATCAACACTGATCATATACACTAATATGGCAATACCAATTCCCACTACATATGGCACTAAGTAACTAATAGTTCACTCTCTGCTAGCTCCCGTTAGTTGAGCATCACGCATGGGTTCCCTATTAGAAACTTATAATGAACAGACAGGTTATTAAGCTAACCCCTTAGTCCTAGCTTATTAGAAGCAAAAGACTAAGGGCCATTTTGGATGAAACTTCTGTAGAAGTACCTCTAGGTGAAAAAATAGAAAAAATGAAAGAGGTCAAATGCATTTAACTTCTTCATAAGTTGAAATTAGTTTTTGTAGCCCACCTTCTCCAAAAGCTCTCCTATTTAACTTCTCCATAAGCTACTAATTTCAACTTATGGGGAAGTTAAATTCATTTGACCTCTTTGATTCATTCTATTTTTATCTTCAAGAAGTTCTTCTGCAGAAGTGTATCCAAAATGTGCCTAAGTGCGGTATGACAACTAATCAAATAACTCTTACTATGTTATATTGTAGATTGATTAATTCCTGCAATGTAGAAACTAAGAAATAAACTAAGTAATGATTGGACAATCCTTATTAGGAATGAAGAACAACAAAGTTAACATTAATTGATATATAGGAAATAAGCAATTAAATTTAAATAAATAAAAAAATTAATCCGTAAATTACATCTTAGCTTTAGTTAAACATAATTAAACAACTAGAAACAAAACCATAAAAGAAAATATAAGAGAAAACTCTGTCTTATTCTTCTCCTTCCTTGATGCTCGAATGCTTCTACTAGATTATACTAGTAACCAAGACGATTGTGCTACTTTACTAATTCAACTCGTATTTTTAGCTGAAGTAGCTTAAAAATTAAGTACAATTACTTGAAATGTATTTAATGTTTCATGGTGCCTTTCTCCTTTAATTGCAACTTTCTTTACTAACGAGTAACTTGACAATAATCCTTGTTAGTTGTTATCTTGGAAAGAATCATCCATAAGTGGTAGAAAATTCTAACTGAATACTCTTGGATAGAATCTTCTAATTATAATCTAACAACTCTTCTCTCAATCTTCACAAGATTTTCACAATTCTAGAAATGATCTCTAACATCTTTGACAGGTATCATCATTATTTGAGTGTAGATTTTCCTTATATTTAGTAGGGATTTCTCACGGTACCATAGAAATTTGGAAATATGTCTCTAGCAACAAAATTAGGTTAAGGAAGCGTCTTTTTTTAACTTCCTCGTCACACAATGTGCACTATGTTTCATTGTCTTTTATGTTTCAAAATGTATTAAACCTAAGAAGGAACTTAGAAGAGAAATTAAATGGCATAGCTACAATATTTAAAAATATAACATTATATCATTCAATTTAAAAATTGATTGAAAAACCAAATATAAATGGTCAAATAAGGGGACTAATGATAGAGACATGTTAGGGGGCCACCATGAAAGCACTTGTAATCTCTTGAACTAACTTCTAAGTTCTATCTCCTACATATATATAATTTAACTTGTTATCATCCTTCTTCATCGTTCTTAATTTTTTAAAGTCCCCCTCATTTGTGTATAACTTATTGGTACATGCCCCCCCCACAATAGTGACACTTTACATTATTCATGTCTTGTTGTCATGAATGCGATCTTGATTTTCCTTCTAAGCCACATTGTCTCTTTGACTCACCTATCCCTTACTCAAACTCCTCCACATTTAGTATATGATCTTTATCATTGATATTTTTGTTTCTCATCATTATCTCATTTTTTTGTAGTTATAGTCATCCCACCCATATTCAATGTTGTCCTACCTATAAGCAATCTCTACACCAAATACTTGTGAGACTATTAAGGCCAACAATAGAAATGTCCACTCCTTTTAGAGATTTTATCATCTACATTCAGTAATTGACATATTAGCTGGTTGAAAGTATTATGTGGTCATGAAGGTTTCCTCCCATCTTCATTTTGAGTTTATACGACTTCATCTTCAAGAGGTTAGCGAATTTGACACATAGATACAAGCATCTCCAAAAAAGCCTTTAGCATAAACTCCTTCAACACGTACTTGATCATGAGAATAAGAGCTAACCGTTACAACTTTCCTTTGGATCTTTGTCTAATCACTTACAATCATGGTAGCAGACTTTTCATCCTCTAAAACCTAATACAAACCTTACTACATTGAGAGGTCTTAAATAGTACTATATCAAATTATTTATCTTCCCATCAAGTAATGAATCTAAAATTTAGGTGCGCTCTTTACCATAGCTTTGATACCGCTATTAGGTGAAATCACACACGCCAAGTATTGAGAGTGGAAATTAACACAAAATACACCATAAATTAAAATAGTGAGGACACAAGATTTACATGGTTTGACATCTCTTGCCTACATGCAAAACACTTGAAAAAAATATTCACCATTTCAAACAAGATTACAAGTTTGATAGAAACTTGAAACCCCTCAAGTAGTATATTGTCCTACATAACCCAACACCCAACTTGTGAAAGTTAAAAGAAATGATATTCACTCACTCATAAGAGATAACTCACACTTTATGGAACCATTTAGTTCTCTTGGACTTGGGATGCTTCAACCTTCACAAGACCGCTTTATATAATGGTAGGGTGTGACTTCTTCCTATGATGAATATGTGTCAATTAATGACTTCCCATATTTCCCATGTCATTGAGAGTACATTTTTCTAAACCTCCATCTTCCAAAGTTGACAATGAGCTTCTAAAGAGTTAGACATTAATAAAAAAAATAATTTTCTAAGCATGGAAAAACACCAAAAATTTAGTTTTGAAATTCAAATTTTTTCCCAACCATTCATATAATAGTTTATAATCAAATTAATCCTTTCATAAATATTTGTAATTTATTTTTTTATATTTTATATATATTAAAAAATGTCCATATATTAGCATGATCAATACTTCCTAATTATAATTTATACCACTTCTTCTTTAACTTAGGTCTCACAACTTGATCTTTCACCTAGTTTGAAAATGAAGTGTGAAAATTCCTCGTTATGCAAAAAAAAGTTTTATTAACTTAAAAATAAGATCAATGTTACATTTATTCATGATAAAAATTAATATTCCAATATTGACTTTTATCAGTCATATATGCAATTAATATTTCTCTTCTCTAAATTTGAAACATTATTTTTATATTTATATAAAATCAATCTTATAAAATTTATGTAACCAAAAAAAGTATAAAACTAAAAGCTTTAAAACTTATGCAAAAATATACATCTTAAATTACAATTAACCCAATAAATATTTAGACCTAAAACAATATATAAAAAAGATCTTTTTAAATTAATTAAAATTAATATTTTTATTTGAAAATTTTCTTTCAAACCTTTTAAAATGCAAAACTATTGATTATATAAATAAGATTAATTTATGAATATAATTATTGTATATTGCTAAGGTAAAAAAATTACATTTTCATTCAATAATAATATGAGAACACATTAAACGATTTTACATGAATAGTATATCCATTAAATCCTTAATTAATTTATATCCAAATTTAGAAATAGAAAGATATCATTTGAAAAGCATAATTAATGCTAGGTACTATTTAACATTTACAATAATTGGCATTTTGATAACTCTGATATATTTCGACAATATTAAATAATAAGATATATAAAATTAATTAGGACTAATAGAATACAAAAATTCAACTATATGTACGATAATTATCCATTAGAAGAGAAAAAATGATAATAAAATGAGGAGTCTACTTTTTAGAGAAAAATTATTTACTCATGTATTATTACTTTATTTTGGGTTGAAGGTCTCTTTAATTCATTTTTCTTTGCTTAACTAAAAAAATATTACTTATCAGTTAATTAATAATATCTTTATTTTAAGGAGAAAAATTAATTAAAAATTTATTTTGAAACGTTTTAAAATAAAGAATTCTCAGCCTTAGGTTTTGGGTTGACCAATCTTAAAATAATAGTATATTAAGTTTGTATTTTTTTATATTAATAACCATAGGTATCCCCTATTACCGGGGGTAATCCTATTGGGGACTTAGTCACAATTAAGACTTTTCACCTCTCTCTAAGAGCGTGTTTAGTGGAGATCGAACATGTGAGCTCTTCCCACAATGTGGATATGCACGCGTTAGCAACTGAGCCACAACTCTTTAGTCTTGTTAAGTCATCAATTTTTAATTAATAATTACAGGTTTAATTGCAATAATAGATAAACCAATTTATATATATATACTTTACTTTCTTGACCTTAATTATAGTTTTTATGGATTGATGATTTGATAATTTCTCAATTGTTTTCGATTACCGCATTATTAATTAGACAAAGAATTTAACATGATTTTTAAGATACAGCTGTAACTCAAAGAAGCTTGTCATTGAGTAAGTGGATTCAAAAATATCCTACAGGCCGTTCTTGCTGAAATAATTAGAAGAAGCTTCTTTCTTTTTCATATCATATTAGAGCAAGCTTTTCAAATTAGTAGACTAATGGCCAATTTTTTTCAAGCGAAAAAAAGAGCAAATTTGATGCTAGTGTTCCATAATCATCACTCAACAGTAATTAGTAATTGCTTGAAAGAAACAGACAGGGTAGTAGGTGATGATTGATCCATAGATTTGCTTAAAACTGAAATTTAACTGATCCATTTGTAAAGGAATCAAATCAATTGTTAATAAAAACGAAGAAATCTTTATTTTAGTTATTTAATGTAACTAGTTTTAACCTTGTCGCTTTAAACAAGTGCATTATTTCAATTATTTAATTTAAAATAATATCAGTTTAATTATTAAAAATGTTAATTCAATTCTTTAGTTTCACTACTGGTATGTATAAAGATGATCTTGGTATTGGATTCTTTAGTTAAAGAATAAAGTTAATATTAAAAATTTAAATATTAATAGTAATATAATTTAAAGACTGATAATATGTTTAATTTGTGTTAACCACAATTATTTTTTATTACCAGAAACTTTAACTTAATCATAGTTAAGTCTCTAATAATGAGTTTAGTTTTGATAGAACAAATTAAAACTATGTTAAATAAACAATCTTATCTTAATTTTTTTCTAGATAATAGAAAATAATTAGAAGGAGTACAAAGGTTACTCCAACCCATTTATAAACTTATCTTAATTTTTTGTCATCACAATTTTAATTTTTAAAAGAAATACAAAGATGATTTTAGAACCCACTTGAATCTTGTAAAAAAATTATTTTTTAATTTCTTCTAATAAAATCACATTAAAAGTGTTTAAACAATTATAAATAAAATTAATTTCCAAATTTAAATATAGATATTTATTAAGTGTTTATATGATTTACAGTAAAACTTAATTTTAAAAATTAATAATTGAAATAAGTAATACATATTTTATAAAATATATTAAATAAAAATAATTTAAAATTAATTTTATAAAATCATAATTTTACACCGTTGTGACGCTAAAAAAAAGGGAAGTAAATTAAAGATTGCCAACAGAAATAAAAAGAAAAAGAAAAACAAGTAGCTAGTGTCTAGTTTTCTACCAATGGTCCAATAGCTATGAAGAGAATGAGAGGGTTCTATTTCCCTTTCCTTAGAGGGACCCACGTTGATGTCACCATCGCCAGGAGGCATCTGATTGTATACCAACTCGCCCACCAGGATTTTGGTGTTGACGTGTGGGTCCTACTTCATCCATCATGGATCCTCAATTTCATTAGACACCAAACTAACCCTTCCAAAATATTGATATTAAAGTGGACCCTTCTTTTCTATCTTTTCTTCGGATTATTTTAAAAAAATATGACTTATATACTTTTTTGGTTTTTAACATTTTCATGTTCAAAATAAAATTACACGCACCAAATTATATTTTATTTTTTATGTTGATAATTCTCAGTACAGGTAACAATAAGTCCTATTCTAAAATTAAAAAAAAAAAAGAGTCCATGTAATTTATGAAGGTAGATAGATATATGAAGTTTATTCTTTAACATGACATATTCTTTTTTAATAAAAGATAAAATTCTGGTCTAAACTCTAAAACAAAAAAAAAAACCATGAGCAGATTTGGACTTTAAAACAAATACAGATCGTCCCACAAAATCCTTGATTTTATGTTCATTTTTTTAATTTATTTTTTAGTTTACTTTCCGACAGTTTTCAGTACTACAGTAGTACTAAAGACTCAATACTCCCTTATCTATTGTGTGACCAGAATTTTTTATTTTAATTTAAAATAAATTTTAAAATAAGAAAAACTTACCATGTGTCAATTTTAATGGAGTAAGTATCTGTTACCGTAGCACAGTAAAATTTCTCCGACATTGGATAGGGTTGGGTGCAATGAAGAGAGAGGGAAATGTTGTCGGTGGTGCCTTAAGTTTCTTTTGTTTATTCTTTAAAAATAAATTCTTGCCATAGTAAAAAGAAGGCCAATTTTAAGATTTTGAAATTATTTTAAATAATGATTTTATTCTCTTAGCCTTTTAGATACCATTTTTACATCCATGGTCCTTTTTATCCTCCTTTTTGTATTGTTTCATTAACAAATCCTCACTGAGCAGAAGTTTGAACCCCATGTGATTGTGAACTACCAAAACTAGAGAACAATAAAAAAAAATAATAAATGATAATCCAAAAAGAAAAGAAATGGGAAAAGACTCTAGAAGATCTCGAGAAATCAAAACCACTGGACACAGGATTTTTAGACACATACGTTAGGACACACACAAGAAATCAAAACCAGGGAACTCCTCGTGGCGACGGCGTGGGAGGGTGTTTGTCGCGGCGGTTCTTTCTCCATTCCATTTTTCTGTGATCTTTGTGGGCTCTCACTTCTCTTCCCTGTTTGATCTCTTTCTTTCCATTTTCTCTGTTTCAATATTCTCTGATCTCTCTTTTTTGGTTACTAAAGTCTGAATGCAAAATGGGAGTGGAGCGCTCACACACTGCCGTGGCGGTGGCTGATGGTGGAGTCCACACTCTCCGATGGCACGACAGCCTGAACAGGGGAAACGTGTGTCCCAGCAATAATGGATATTTTCTTAGGTGAAAATATGAATGATAGAAGATTTCTACCGAGTGCAGTTACTGTGGAGATATGAACCGTCTAATATAAAACCATTAAATCAACGAAACCGCTTTATAAACTCATTAACATGACTTTACATGCAAAATTTTTATTAACATTGATTGAGATCCTTATTAATTTGAAATTTCACATAATTATAATATTAAAGTTCGTGTTTATTTCTCTTCCTAAATGTTCATAACTTTTAGTAGTAGTATAATAATTCAACTTATTTAATATTAAAGGAGAGAAAAGTAATCATCTTTATTAACACATGTAAAGGTTGCCCACTAGCAAGCAAATTTTATGATGAAATGTTTTTAAATGAATAAAAATTACTACTTCATTTAATATTTCTTAAGACATTTTTCATCTTAGATAATATTTTATTAATTTTAGTTTGGAAAATCTTATTTCTGCTTAAACAACAATTATTAGAATTGTTAGTATTATTCTATAATAATATATGTATTTAGAAAAAAAATCAATTCTTTTTACATAATTAAGTATATTGATTGGTGTGTCATTTTCTACACTTGTATAATTTTTTTTGAAACTTTTAATTTTAAAAATAAATCTAATCCATTAATATTAAAGCTAACATTATGTTCTAATGAGTTTTCAATGTTAAGACAATTTTCTTTTACACTCTCATTTTCTAATGCCTTTAATTTCTCAAAATTAAATAAAAAAACAAAACTTTTTCATACAATTTAAATAGTTTAAATCTACTCTTAAGTGTAATAATTGTTTGGTCTATTACGTATAAAATATAATCAATCCTAAATGATTCTTGAGGAGATTTTCCAACTTCATTATCCTTAATTTTATCAAATTGTTAATCACACAACACAAGTTAGAGAAAATACTAAAGAGAGAATGTGAAGATTTATTTTATAAAAGACAAAAAATGTTGGTTTTGTTCACTCGTTGAAAAAGAAAGAGACTAAGAAAGTAAGAGAGAATAGATAATAACGATGTAGCATGTACAGTAGAAGGAAAATCACAAAAAAAAAGAAATAAAATAGGTAATGGAAATAATGTTTATAATCAATTATTAATAATTATTATTTATGAGAAGAGACGGAGTCATAATAAAATGGGATTTTTTTCCAAAACAAAAGTTATTTACTAAATATTTATAAATTATTTTTTTATTTTTTAAAATATTAATAATAAATAATTTCTTTATAGACCTGACATAAGAGTATCTTTTGAAATCTAAAGGGAGGGCTTTATTGATTTGGGTTCGGGCTGCCCTGACACTATAGTTGATCTAGTAGTGATTTTTTTGGGTGTTGTCTAGTGGTGATTCAAGATTAAGATATTAGTGATTATGTTTTTTCTATAATTAAAATGAATTAAGAAAAGAGTACAATGGATACTCAACCCCATTACAAAGTTTCAGCACAATATACAAGAGCACTAAGCTGAATACCTAATATAAGAAAGAAAAAAAATACATTAGCTTATAGGTTAGTAATAATTCAAATCAAAATCATATAACCACAAGTACCCACCGCCTGTCTTAAAGAAAAGATTAGTTTGGTTCGGGTCGGGTCGGGTCGCTTACAAAAAACACTAAAATCCGATTATATTCATTTCGAACCGTTTTGTTTTTCATAGAGAACCAAACCAAACCGACCAGTGAACACCCCTACATTCAGAAGTCTTTGACTGATACCCTTTATTATCACCTTTTCCACCCAACATTATTCGTCATCACCACCATTACCCTGCGCACTTCGTCACCGCTATCGTTACTGCCACTCAACACCCTCCACTGTGGCATGCTTAACATCTTTCATCATTGTTCCTGTAACATCCTAATTTCTTAATTAAAAAATAATGGTGGTTAGAAGTACTATTTTCAAATTCGTGAAATTATTTCGCGCATTATCGATATTGACATACACATACAAATCGCGCTTAGGTAATCCAACAGTTACTTAACATAGATTCAATACATCAAAACAAATACATATCTGTTGCCAACAAAGGCTCAAATACACATATTCAATAATAGACATAATGAGATATGATGATACACATGTCCTAGGATCATAAAAGGTATCCATGAGGGCCCCACATTTACTATCATATCCCATCAAAATAAAAGAATCCTATGCCTATATAAAATAATCTCCATCAAAAGAGTTGGGCCACCATAGGACCCAACCAGCAGCTCCAATCTCCCGATCAAGCATCTGGACAGGGACCTTGCACATCTGAATATATATCCCACAACGTGGGGTGAGACTAACGTCCTAATGAGCGTGGTAAAACATGCAGTGTGGCAAACCATACACATGTGATGCAACAGTCAAGCATACTCAGCAGTTCCAACATATATACAAATACTATGAACTTATGCAAACATGACTGTGATGTGTTTTTACCCGACACCCGGGGTCTTTTCACTATCTGTGATTGTGATTGAGCGCTCGACTATGTGACCAAGAACCATCGTCCAGGGCCACCTATGATTAAGTTTTATTATTAGTCAATGAATAATGTCTATTTTCATTTTTAGCTTGAGGACCCCCATTTTCCCATTGGCCTAGAGGTTAATGTGGTTACCTCGTTCTTCTTATAATTAACTGCCCGAATGCATGTGATGGTCCAAAGACCCTGTGACATATACTTTCTTGGCCATTGGCCCATGAATGCTTGGAGGTATCATCAATATATATACATTTATGGATATGAATGACATGGTATGCAATGACAGCTATTTCATATAGATTTGCAACTCAAACCTATACATAATCTAGGGTTTCAATACACCAATACATCCAAATCAAGGAATACTTACTACCCCTAGAAACAATCAATAACACTCATAAAAAAGTAAATAAGCAGGGGGAAAGAGGAATGGGGATCATACAATGGGGCAAGTAAGATGAAAGTGGGTGGGTGACCACACTCACCTAAAGATAGGGGGAATATAGAGGGAATGGAGTGGTGGAGTGTGATGATTCCAAGCTCTTATGGAGGTTTGAGGCTTCAATCCAAGCTCCTTGTGCTTCATTCTCTCTCTAGAAGTATGAGAATGAAAGAAAGTGAGTAGAAATGAACCCTAACCGTGTTTTAAGGAACCTTGTCCGCACGCTCTCACTTAGGCGTGCTTAAGCAAGGCTGAGCAAGATTTCCACTCCAGATAGCCCCATTTTTACTCTGTTTTCTCTCTCACTCTCGTTCAAGCGAGCTTGGGCGAGAAAACCAAAGTAGAATTCACCTATTTCTACTGATATCATCGCTCAAGCGAGAGATTTCTCACTTGAGCGAGAACGAGCCTGTTTGGAGGTGCCAATGAGACCAGAATACTATTGTGTAGCATATCAAACTGAAGCCCCGGATATTAGCTTTCTAATGCAAGTTGAATCACATAAATCGTAGACCTATAACGCTAGATATCATTGAATTAGTGCACAAAGGTAATTAGGCTTAAAATCCAAAATTAAGCAATAACCTTGATTGAAGTCCAATGGGGTACATTTCACATGAACAATGATGTAAATCATCAATTCCATTCAATTCCCTTGTTCCGAAGACTCTACTTCTTTCCTCACCTTTTGACCTTGCTAGCCTCTCCACCTTCGGGTGTGACTCCTCCTAAGTTAAATCTACAGTCATGTTTGGCTTAATCCTTTGTTTCCCTTCTCAATCCCCTTAAAACTCACAACTTTTGACCAATCCCCTAACTCTTAACTTATTTTCCCCTCAACCCCTCAAGTTCTCACTCCACTTCTAACTTTCCCCTCTTCGTAGGATTCGCGGCCTAAGGCTTCCACTATATTTTCTAGGCCCTAATTTTTTGGGATGTTACAGTTCCCACCTCTTGACACCTCTTCCATTGAATTAATTCCCACCATACACCCTTTACCGTTGTCGTCATTGCTTAATACCATCAACCACCACGATACTCTCCACCACCATTATAGTCATTACCTGATACGGTCTATTATTTTCTTAATATGAATTAAATATTAATAAGAATAAAGATATATATAATTATTATACATAATTGAACATAATATTTTATTACATTCAACAATAGTCAAATGTAATATATCATATATAATCGTGTTTTATTTTACATTTATCAAACATAACAAGCAAGACATTATTATCCTGTTACATTTCAGCTTATTTTGAATAACTACCTAAAGTTACCAAAGTTTAAACAACCATTTTGACTACAAAGTATTTCTAATGAAGTATTTCTTTATTACTAGAGTGATTTGTGCCAAGTTATTAGGATTGAGACAACATAAAGATGTTTTCACAAGTTATTATAACAAGTAACTATTTTTAAATTTTAGTTCGATAGTGTAAAAAAAGGATGTTGTATTATTTTGTTTTTTCTAATATTCTTGTTTCGGCTTCATTTGGTTCCCAATTACGTATTTACAAATGTTGTTATGAGAAATCATAACCATATTCTAATCATTCCATCTTCGTTTGGTCAGTTTCACGTTTGAATAATGAACCAAGTTTGTCCCTTAAAAATGGGGTTATGAAAGATTGGCTTGAGTTTCGATTTAAATCCATTGTTCCACATGAGTTAAGAAGGTTTTACAAAATTATCCTTAGTAATTAAATCATATTATACCTCTTCTCTTAAGGTGTTTCACATGAGTTAAGAAGGTTTACAAAACTATCCTTAGTAATTAAATCATATTGTACCTTTTTCTCTTAAGGTATGTGATAATTAAGATTTTTCTAATAAAAAAATACTATACCCATTTTTAATATTTTTATTTTATATTATCCAAACAAAATCATCTTTACTCAATCGAGTTGTAAAATATTATATCCAAATACAAAACAATTATTTTAATTAAAATCAATTTTATCTAAATCAATTTTATCCAACTTTGAACCAAACACGCATTTATTCTTCTTTGTTATTTTATTTAAAAAGTATAATACTAATAGAAATAAATGAATGTTCTAGTGAAAATTGAGAAATGTGTAAGTTAAATTTAAGAAATTTACATAATTATTATAAACTTTTAAAGTATGTATTTTTTTGTTAAAAACATTTTGAGAAACACGAATAAATGAGACTCCACGTTAGATTAATTTTAGTTACACTACAAAAAAAGTTAATTTTAGTGGCAACTTGATTCTGGTGGTCTTAAAAAAATGCCACTAATCAATGCTTTCTGGCATTGTGTATGACCGCCAAATGTCAATTAACATTTTGCACATATTTTTTATTTTTTAAATTTAATTTTTTGGAACTAAAACAATTCATTTATTTTTTTTATTCTTTCTTCTTTCCCATTCTATCAAAGAAGTTGGAACCCATTTTCCTGCTTGCTCTCAACCGAACCGCATTTGAAGCTGAAAACATTTCATCATCTCTCAATCTCGCATTGGAAGCTCTCAATCGAAGCACTCCCAACCATGGAAGTTCTCAATCGAAGCATCCACTATTTTGGATTTTGTTAGGGCTCATCTCCGCGCTTGATAGGTCAATCTTTCTCTTTAATCTTCAACACGAGTTCAATTTTCTGTGTAATTGACAATTTCTGTGTTTTGTTTTACTCTTTCATTTGTTAACCATTGAATAGTTCATTCTCTGTTTGTGTTTTTTTAATTTTTCTCTCGCATCTCTTTCATTCTCAGTTTGAATTTGTGTTTATCGTGTCTGAATTTGTTCTCTATAAGGCTTGTAACAACTCAGTTAAAGATGCAGAGCTTGTCTTGGATCCTCAATTACATTTTCTGAGCGAGCTAGTTAGTTATATAGTTGCTGAGGAGCACTTCATACTTTGCTAGAATAGTGCGAATATGCCTCTCCTTTCACTCTCAGCAATAATATTAGAAAAAGTTTTTTCAATTGTGACAGTGAGCTAGAGTACAATTAGCAATTCATCATGCTTTTATACATATTTCTTTGCTTTGCCGGACAATTTCTTTGCTTTTATACACTCTTCTTTCACATCTTATCTTATATCATTATTGTTTATTTTCTTAAAATGGAGTGTGTGAAACATGTAACAGATTTTAGAAAAATCTAATCTTCACCATTTGTTTTTATTCCCTATTTTTTTCTAGTAATAATTCAATTCTTACACAAATGAAATCATTGTCATTCATTTAATTTTCTGTCTTTTTCCTTTTGTCTTTTTGTCTCGTTAAATTATTTATGATTGGTCTGTACATCCATCCATTCTATATCTATCTAGACTTTTTCTATTTATTACATTAAAACTCATTCCATCTAGCTGTTGAATTAAACCTCATCACAAATAGGGGTAGTGGGTTGCAGTGAGGGAGTTTTTCATTCTTCTCTATTTCCAAGTGTTGTTGTGCATGTAATTGGTTCACTGATACTTTGATAGAGAGGTCATGAATGTCATTCTGTTTCCATTTTTAAAACCAGTGTTTGTGGATTCAGATAGTTGGCTTTTTGAGACCAGTTATGCCAACTTGTAATGTTGAAGCCCTTTGGTGTCTTTGTATTGTGGCTATAGAAATCCATGTCATTAATTATAACACTAAAGTCATTCAAATATAGTGACTATTTTGTGTGTTTAGATTTTGTTGTGTGTTTGGATTTTATATTTGAAACTATTGGATTTTATTATATTATCAAAGCAAGCTAAAGAAGATAACTTGAATCTCTCTCAATAGATGAACAAGGAAATCAAAAGAAGATTTAGTTGTGGATATTCGGTGTGTTTAATATGCCTAAAGGTCAGCGCATTATTATTCCATTTGATAGACAACTATGAGCTTATGGTGAAGCAACAACACTTCTTTCGGGAGCTTGTGGACATATTGCAACTGAACCCAACAATATTCCTATCAATTATGAAAGTTGGGAAATAGTACCTTATTCCTATAAAAAAGATTTCTTAGAGACTTTGAAGGTATATAAATATGATCATGATAACATTTTCTAACTATGAAAATTTACTTTTGAATATTGACAATTACAGTATTCTAACTGGAACGTTAAATGCCTTATCCAGCTATAGTTTCTAGTGTTGTGGTAAGACTTGTCAAATTTTCTTCATTTTCACGTTAAATGCTTTATTCAGCTATAGTTTCTAGTGTCTCTAAAAGTATAATTAAGGGCATCATTAGGTGTTCTTAGTTTGGATTTTCCATTGTTTCCTGTTTCTATATCTTAATGGAGACACTATTATGATTTCCCCCATTGGTTATGATGAAGAGAAAGGTTAGGTCTAAATGTTATGTTTGACTTTGAATTAATCTGACTATTACTGCTTCAAATTTTAGATAGTAAATTTACAAGATTTAAAGTTTGGAAGATTATGAGGATTTAAAAATGCTGGTTCTGATTTTTATATTGGACATGGTTTTAACCATTGGCCCCACTTGCATAGATGTTACTATTTGTAGGGATGACATGATATCTCCTTATGCAGTTAAAAACTTGACATTGAAAGATGGGTTTTATATGTTCGCTGTTACTGTTGGAGGTGAGTTTTATTCCATATGGGGAAATGCAATTTATAATTAGTAGCCACCTTAATTTGTTTTCTCCTCCTAACTCTCAATTTTACATTAATATTGGTTTGGTGGGATTTTGGATTCTTTTTTTGGATCATTTTTTAAGGAGGTAAAGGAGAGTCAGGAGGCAATTGCTTTCATAGGAAGGAGTAGTGTTGTCCATGATCATATAGATTGAACACAAAATATCATTACTGTTTAGCTAATTTATGGCATCCTCATATTCTAATACATGAAAATTACATATAGTAGTTCAGCTAATACTACTCTAAGAAAAGTACTTGAGGGGAAGCATATTCAGGAATTTAACTGCATACATATGGATATGATGTTATGCACATAATTCTAACTGCTAACAGAAATTACTCAAAGTTGTATGAATAGATAGGATTTTCAATTATTCATACACATCTATGTTAAAAATATAGCAAGATCAGAACAAGACGCATAAATTGCATATAATTCAAGTCATAAGAGTTGTTGGTTTTTGCTATTATTTGTTATATTCTAGGTGCATTACTGTTAGAATTAGACAAGAGAAGAGTTTCAATTATGATTTTATTGGAAATGTTGCTTATATACAGGAGCAGATTGAACAAGTAAGTCAAACTATAAATTCTACGAAAATTTCATCAAACGATGCTCTTGCTGAAGTGCTAGGACCAGATCACTCTGGACGTGTACGTGGCTTAGGCCTAAGAGGTCTTCATAGTGTTGCATTTGGATCTACCATCATGCGATTTAGTGGTATAAGCACTTATTCAACTAAATGTTCCCAAATGAAAGAAGAGGTTAATAGTTTGAAGACAAAGCTAGTAGCTTCTGAGGAGAATGTTAAGATATTAAAAATTGCTATGCATTCATATATACAAATGAAGGAAGGACATATCCCTATAGAGTTGGGTGCTTTGTTAGGGACTTTTACTCCTAGTGGTAATGATTTTATATATATACTCTTAAGTAATGTTTAATATGTTATCCTCATAAGCGTAGTAAAAGATTTTAGTTTGGTCTTTTACAGGATCAAAGGAGTGAAGAAGCCACCCCAAGACCAAAAGGAGGATCTTCATTAGCTAGTAATTGATTTTGAGTTCTTCATACTCCCAATTATACTTTTTCTTTTGTAGTTTAGCCTAGTTTGCAGCAGGGAAAATATACAAAAAAAATTTGCAAGTTTAGCATACAAATATTTTCATTGGGCTAGTTGGCAATTAAAATAACTCTAATTCAAGAGTTTATAATTTCATGTTCCTATTTTTGGATGAAGTTTCCTTTTTTTTCCAAATTTTTATTGAGTTCTATAAAGTGTAACTCTGTTTTTTTTTTCATGTTTGGATGTTTGTCAAGTTGTTAAAAATAGAAAGTTAAAAAAGGCAGATAAACACGTGACAACAAACAAAAAAAATTAATTAAAGTTCGTGGCGGTTTTTAACCACCAGAAAAACAATGTAAATGAAATGCCAAAATATTGCATATTTCTGGGGGGGGGGGGTTTGACTGCCAGTAATAAGCATAGCAAATTAGCAATTCCTAACAGTTCTGCCAGCGTTCCAATAGAAAACGCCACAACATGCTTTGTGGCACAAGTAATGCTGGCGCGCTAGTTGACTTCCAGAATTGCGTTTTGTGGCGGTCTTAGATAGAGGTGTCAATTCGGGCTACCCAGCCCGAACCGCCTTGATGCGAGTAGCGGGCTTTATCGGGCTGGGCTTAAAAGCCCAGAAGTTATATGGGCTTCTAAAATAGGTGTCTGAGCCCTACCCTTTTGTGGTTTTTTACGGGTAGCGGGCTTTATCGGGCTGAGCTAAAAAGCCCGAGAGTTATTCGGGCTTCTAAAATAGGTGCCCGAGCCCTACATTTTTGCGGGCTTTTGCGGGTCGGGCCGGTCGAGCTAGCCCATTTTGCCGGCTCTAGTCTTAGGCCTCCAGAAATGGAAAAAATAACCTCCATTAAGTTACGTTTTTTTGTAGTGTTAATTAGAAATATGCATGACAATCGAACCTGAATTTGTGGGTACGACCCACCTCATTCAAAGTTTGACGAGAAAGCCAACTTTGATCGGGTTTAAGGTCTGCTTGACTCTAACTCAACCCAATTTTGATGGAGAATTTGTGAGTTCAAGTATCCGTCTCGATATAATAATCAAATATTTTTAATTATAACAATCATTAAATAATAAAGACAGTTAGAAAATATGATATAATTTTTCTTATTTTAGTAAATATTTTCAATGACTATTTCATGCATTATTTGAATTAGAATATCACATATATATGATTTATTTAAATATATTTATTAAATTAAAGTTATTAAAACGAAAGAAAAAATAACAAATAGAATAAGATGAGATTCCAATCGTTTATCCAAACCCAATAAGAGACTTACGAGATGTGGTTGAGTTTCACAGTTTCATATTTGACATCCTTAAACATTTGTTGAACTTGCCATATTGCCATACCTAATTACAAAGTTATATGCAAAAAATTGTAAAGAACCTTGAACATTAAAACTTGTTCCTTTTTCACTAAATATCAAAATCAAATATGAGATTAAAAAATATAAATTATCCACCCTTTTATAACACATTCCAAGTCTTCAATGGGATGAAATTTATACGTATTTTTCTTCTTACGAAATTTTGTGTATTGTTTATGTTATAACATATGTTACTGATAAGTGTAAAATATGTGTTATTTTCCTATATTTTTTATTACACTTATCAAGGTCAAAATATTAATTTATGCCTAAACTTATCCCCTTTTGTTAATATTTATAATAATTGTAATTATTTGGTTTAAATTTGAATATGATGTTATTTTAAATAGAAATATGTTATTTTATGTAGGTTTGCAGAAGATTTGAAATGAGAGAGAAAATAGCATCAGAAAGGAGGGTGTTTGCAGATTCAAAGTTTAAATAAAGACCAGATAAATAGGAGATTAACAGTTATTTAATCATAGAATCTTGTGGATAACTTCTCCAATTCAAATCCAAAGCCAATCAAATACAAAATCAATCCAGAAAAAGGGAAAAAGGAAAACCAGTCAAGCAAAGGCAAGATCAGAAAGAGATCAAGAAGTTAGATCAAGATCTAAAGGAAGTTTGCAACGCATGACACGCTTCACCTGCGCTAAGCGCAGGTGGAGCGCAACCACAGATCAACTGCGCTTCATATGCGCTTAGCGCATATGAAGCGCAGGACGCGCAACAGCTTTTAAATCTAGATCCAGATTGATTTCTTCAAAGAGAATTAGGGTTTTCCCACTCTATAAATAGGGCCTTTTGCATAGATCAGAAACACACAATAACACAGAGAGACAGAGGCAGAGAGAAGCTCTAGGATTGAAGAAGGTGACAGATTCTTCAGTGGTTTGTAATGGCTACCATGAGTAGCTAAGCTCTCCAGTAGGATTTGATGTAGTGGATTCAATCCCCAAGTGTATAAGAATTCTCTTGTTTTAATTATGATTCCCTATTTGTAATTTATCGGTATTTTATGCTGTTTGTAATGCATTGCCTCCGCGCGTGCGCCAGGGTGGTAGGCTAGTGCTCTGGATACAAAAAGTGGAACTCCGGCTAGTATTAGAGTTAGGTGAGCATAGAGCCGTCTATGAAGCTGAATCTCCGATTGCTAAAGATACTCGTTTAGTTCATATCGTACTATAGTTCTTCGTTGCGATTGAAGTGTTAGGTGAGTGACACACCCCTTCATAGTTGTTCGATAGGAAAGTATGGATTAAATTGATAGCGCTGATTGCAAAATACGGGGAATGTTTGGGGTCGCCAAGCCACTTTGAATGCCTGTAGAGAATAGCTTTTGGCGTTTAATTATGGTGTTATAGGGGAATTTGCGGGTACGATAATTGCCAGGCATGCCTTATAATTATTGTAGTTAAACAATGCTAAGGTAACTACAAGTATAATCATAATTAAAAGAAGGGATTCACATACATGAGGGGGGAGATGAAACGAAGTCAAATCCTAGTCCAAGTATTCTTTTCTCATCTCTTATATTTGTGTATTGTTTACATACCATTACTCTTATTATTAATTGTTCTCATGAGAATTCATCACTAAAACTTTTCAAATTAAACCGCTCCGTGTGGATACGATATCTTACTTACTACTATTACTGCTGGACTTTTGGTACACTTGTCAGGAATCCATCAAGTAATTTTTGGTGCCGTTGCCGGGGAGCGGTGTCTCAATTTATATAGCCTTAGGAGGTCAAATTTTCAAGATTATACTTTTATTTTAATTTTCATATTTTATTTCTTATTTTTTTTATTATTTTCGAAAAAAAAAAATTATCTGTTATTTTATCCTATTTATAGCTTATTTGTTTATGCTTTTAAGAAGCCAGGTGTCTCCAAAGCACTTGAATTTTGATTCAGAAATCGAGAGGACAACCAGGAAGAATAGAAGTCGAAACAAAAGAAGAAGGAGGAGGATAATAGCAGACGAACCTCAAGACATGGAAGGAGTACAACCCAGAAGGACTTTAGGGGATTATGTGAGAAATCAAGGCCCTCGCTATCATTCTAGCATTATGCTACTCATAACTGCAAGGACCTTGGAGTTGAAAGCTGCTCATCTCAACCTCATAAATGCAAATCAATTCGCAGGATTGGATCATGAGGATCCACATAATGATCTTTCTAATTTTTATGAATTGATAGGCTATATGGGATTTGAAGAAGGAGAGTTAGAATCTATATACTTACGTCTTTTTCCTTTCTCTTTGATAGGTAAAGCAAAAGAATGGTTGAAGTCCCATCCAAATCAAAGCTTACATGCTTGGGGAATTGTGGAAGAAAAGTTCTTAAATAGATTCTTTCCAGCAGGAAAGCACATCTAAGCAAAAGCAGAAATATCCACTTTCATGCAAGGAACAAATGAACCACTTTGTGAAGCCTGGGAAAGATACAAGACCCTGCTAAGAAAATGCCCGAATCATGGTTACGACGATATTGCCCAATTGAATATCTTTTGCAATGGACTCAGACCAGATTCCAAATCCTTCATTGACACTTTAGCAGGAGGGACTATCTTGTTCGTGGAACCAGAAAGAGTTGTTTTGATCATTGAAAACATGGCTCGTAATGACCAACAGACTCAACATGGAAGGCAACCAGTACAGATGCAGGCAAAGGGAATGCTAGAGCTCAATTCTAATGATGCCATCTTAGCTGAACAAAAATTGCTTAAGAGGCAACTAGAGGCAATTACAAAATCCTTAGAAGCACTCCCTCAGCAAATAAAAGCTGTTCATACCCAACCAATTCAGATCCAACCAATGAACTGTGACTTCTGTGGAGGAGACCATCCAAATGGTCAATGTTCTTTTCAAGAGACACAAACAGAACATGTCAACTTCATAGGAAATCAGAGAGGGAAAGGAAGTTTCTCCACCAACAACAATTACTATTCTCAAGGATGGAGGAACAACCAAACCAATTCTGGATGGGGTCAGAATGGTGGGAATAGACAGACTCCTTACCAGCAGCAACAACCTTCAGTGAATGACAAGATTTCTAGGTTGGAGGAAAAGATCGATGCATTCATATCAGGTTTTGAAGGGTACAAAAAGAACAATGATGCATCACTCAAGGCATTGGAACATCAAGTGGGCCAGTTAGCTCAAGACATGGGAGAATTCAAGAAGAGCCACTTTTCAGCGCATACTCTTACCAACCCCAAGGAACAATGTAATTTGATTGCTACTGATGGCAACAAGTCAGGAGATAGTGAGGTAAATGAGGACATTGTCCTAGAGGAACAGTCATCCCAAGAAGAACAAGTCCATGAAAAATGTGAGACAGAAGAAAGCCAAGAGGCAGTGACAGATGAAGAGGAGTGGAAGGTACCCAAGGAGGTCGTCATCACAGAAAAAGCGCTTGATGTAACATCCCAAAAATTTAGAAATCTAAAATTATAACAAAAATAATAATCATAATAAAATTAAAATACTTATAATTGTATTTCGATAATATTGGTGATGAAAAGAGAATCTTTATAATAATAACAATAACTATTAATAAAATAATATTATAATATTAATGATATAATAATAACACGATAATATGAATACTAAAAGAGAGATATAGAATTTGATATTAGAAGATATAATAATTGTTATTAATATAACAAGATAATAATAAAATTATTAGAAGATAAATTATATTATTAATGTTTCAATTAACCTTAATTGTTATAAATGTAGTAGTTATTATATTATTAATATTAATATAATAATATCAGAACCGATTGGGATATCCTCAGGAAAGAGATATGCTTTAGCATTTTAATTTAAAGATCATATTTCAAAATAGGAATGATAACATCACAAGAAATAGAGATAAGAGAGTAATATCAAGTTTAGGATAATGTTTAAATATAAGATTCGAATTCGAATTTGAATGTAGATAGATAAGGAAAAGCTTAAGAGGCAAAAACTAAGGTTGTTACTTGATGTTGGTTCTAAGCCTAATGACCTTGGTGCACTAAATTGCAAATATCTAGAGTTGTAGATGTCCGATTGAGGTGATTCCACTCTCATTAGAAAGCTTATTTCCGGGGCTTCAGTTTGATAAGTTATATGATAGGGTTTGGTTGAAAACTGCACCTTCTCAAGAAGGGAAAATTGCAATCTGGTTCTCTCGCTCGAGCTCAGCTCGAGCGCAGCCTGAGCGCAGAAAAACAGAGAGCAATTTGAGAAATTCAGCTCGAGCTGAGCTCAAGCGCAGCCTGAGCGAGAACTTGCGCTTGAGCTGCGCTCAAGCGAGGCTTGAGCGCAAGCCCGATTTCTGCACTTTAAAACACGTTCTTGGACGGTTTCAGTCAGTTCTTCCTTCCGTTTTTTTATATTTTCAGAGAGAGAGTGATTCTAGTGAGAGAAAGTCCCAGCAAAGGCCAAGAACGATTTCTACTCATCAAGAACAAGTCTTGCATCAATCTTTCCCCCATCAAGGCCCTCCATTCTTCGTTCTTTCTCCGTTTTCTCGACTCACAGGTGGGTGTAACTCTCACTTGATTGTTCTGGATGTTGCCACTGCATGTTCCCCATTCTTTTTGCCCTTTCCTTCTATGAATTAATGATATATGTGTAGTACGAACATATGAATTATGAATGTATTGATAATTGTATGTATTGAATTGCCAAAACCTTAGGATAGGTGATTGGATGATTCTGTATGATGGATTTGATTATGTTATTCTGGAATTCATGGGCCTTTGGCCATCACAGTCATGGAATTATGAATTTAAGAAATCACAGAGCCTCCGGGCTATCACAGGGTCATTGACCGTCACAGGCCTTCGGGCAATCATGTTTAAGAAAGACGAGGTGATCTCATCTAACCCTCGGCTAAGGGGAAGATGGGGGATCCTCAATTATTAAAATTAATCAAGTAATGTGTCATTCATGTTCAAATAAGACTTAATCTCAGGTTTCCCTGGACGACGGTCCTTGGATTCTCAGGCCGAGCACTCATCACAGTCACGTTACAGTGTAAAGACCCCGGGTGTCGGTAACAACACCTCACAGTCATGCATTGCATCATAAACATTATTTCAATGATGATATATGTAGGAACACAGGGAAACACTAGAAGGGGGGTTGAATAGTGTTTCTAAATATTTTAAGAAGCTTTTCGAAAACAGATTTACAAAACAGACTTTCAGACAGGTTGCTAGAGGGCTGTCTGAAGTTTTTCAGATAGCTGTCTGAAGTTGGTTTCAGACGGCCTTAAAATGGTTCTAAAAGAAGTTTCTTCCTTTTTAAAATATCAGATTAAATATTCAGTCCCCTTGATTAGCGTAAAACTGAAATGACAAAGATAAGGGAAAGAGAAACTTAGCCACAGAATTTATCCTGGTTCACTCACTACCACTTGTGAGCTACGTCCAGTCCCAATGCCAACTAGCACTTGGATTTTCTCTTAATCTTGCAAGATTACAAGTATTCTTTTCTATCAAGCCTCTTCAGGCTCTACAACCAAGTATTCTTTTACAAACAAGCCTCTCCAGGCTCAACAACACAAGTATTCTTTTTCAGACAAGCCTCTCCAGGCTCAACAACAATTACAGTTGAATGGAAAGTGCTTAAGCTCATAAACTATGACAATTTTGAGACTTAAACAGATACAAATGTACAAAGAAAAACTGAGGTATGCTCAGGATAAATAACTTTGTTTGTACAAAAGTGTATGAAATAAATCAGAGTGTTGCAGCAAAAATCATGCAGAGTTTTTGTTCTTTTTCAATTCTTCTCTATCTGCAGGTCTTCAAATGAGGGGGTATTTATACCCAAATGATTGGCCCGTTGAAGACTCTCATGCTTGTGAAATCCATGCTAGCCGTTGTGAGACAGCTGCTGCAGTACAGAATATTCTCTGACATATTCTGATATTCCCTGACAAATTCTGACACTTTTACAAGGTTTGCTCCTGCCAAAAAGGTGCTCTTTGTTGCTGCTGCAATTGCTGCGTAGCAGAGGACACGTTGTGACAGAGAACGTGCTTGAATTGCATTGCACAGGTGCCAGCTGTTTGTAGCAGAGAACGTGCGTGAAAAACGAGCAGAGGTACAAGGATTGTCACAGCTTCAGATAAGAGATGCCACGTCATCAAATGCTTTCAGACGACTTTGATGCTTCAGATGGGTTGATCATCTTCAGACAGCATCAACTTCTTCAGACGGATCCAACACTTAGTCTTATATAATAGGCTTCTTGCTGAAAATCATAGATAAACAATTAGACAATTGTATCTATGAGAAACAACTTAAGTTGAATTTGTTGATCATTAAAACTTAGAGAAATTTCAGTCTTTAAAACATCATAAACCTCTTTATGATATTTTTGAGACTCAACAATATATTATGCGTAATTCATTTATTCATGATGCTCTAGATAGATATGTGTAATTGTGATGATTCTTGATTGTTTTCCCCACACCGCACACACTTGTTACGCTCACTGGGACGTAGTCTCATCCCACGATATGGGAATTATATTTCAGTTGTGCAGGATGAGTTTCAGGATCAGGACGAGAAATAGAGGATACATGAAGTACCATAGATTAGACCTTTATTTCTTATTATCATTATTGATTTGCTTAGGACTACCGTAGTCTTTTGTTTTGTTGTTTCCTAGGAAATTACTATGTTAATTTTGATGCATTGTATTGGAGCCTTGACGACAACTTTGTTGGATTTTCTATGTTTTAACTATGTAAAGTGGAGCTTTGTTAATGGTTGGATTACACAAGCGATGGTATTGTATGTCGATACGCGAAATGAATGAAATAATTTCACAAATTTGGAAATAGTGCTCCCAACAGGCATTATTTCTGAATTTAGAAATTAGGACGTTACACTTGACCCAGGTAAGTTTACTATACCATTGACTATTGAGAATTTACCTACCACTCATGCTTTATTAGATCTTGGAGCAAGCATCAATTTGATGTCGCTTACGTATTTTAACAAGTTGAGTGATGTGAAGGTCAAGCCTACTGGTGTAGAACTATTGTTTGCAAATAAGTCTACTCAAAGCCCTTATGGGATAATAGAGGATGTGCCTGTTCGAGTGGACAAGTTTGTTTATTCAGTAGATTTTATTGTTGCAAAGACAGAAGAAGTGGATGCTGACGTCCCCCTCATATTGGGGGGACCATTTATGAAATCTGCCAAATTAATTGTTGATATTGATAAAGGGGAATACCAGGTAAGTTCCAATGATGAAGGTATCATCTTTTATATTGATAAAGGAAGCCCCAAGATCTTGTAAACTACACAACAAATTGAAATAGATCCTACTAATGGGATCTATCAATTCCAAGCAAAGCTGCAGAAAGACAAAAAGAAAGAGATTTTTATTGAAGATCAAGAATCAAAGAAGAAAAAGAAGGTTTCCAAATTTCTGAGGAAACCAAGAATGAGAGTGAAGCAGCCAGAAAATATTTGGGAGTTCAAAAAAAGAAAAAGATCAATATCAGAGACTGAAGGGGAAGGCAGAAAAAATGAAACAATGAACAAGTGGCATGGAGGATGGGAGCTTACAGGAAGGAATGGCACAGAATCAACCATCATCCTCCAATTGAGGCCACCATAAAAATACAAAAAGAACCAGGCGTCAAGCTAGAAGACGTTAAACAAGCGCTTCCTGGGAGGCAACCCAACAATTTTTTTTTATTTTGTTTTTTTATTTTGTTTTTGTTGAGTCTGTACCTGGGTAGATTAGTAAAGGTTGGGTAAAGGGTAAAAAAAAATTTGAGAAAAAATGAATGAAAACAACAAAAGGAAGAAAAACTGGGTACGTGCGCTTTAACTGCGCTTAGCGCATTTAAAGCGTAGGAGAGCAATTTGCTCTCTGGAACTCACGCTCCATATGCGCTAAGCACATAATGAAGCGTGAGCGCAGCGTTTGGTCTCCCTGGAGACACGCGCTGCACCCACGCTAAGCGCAGGTGCATCGCATTTGCACGCTCAGCCTATTATAAAGGGGGAAGTTGATGAAAATTTCAAATTTCAAAATCCTTCCCAGATTCTCTGAGATTCTAACTGCCATTTTTGCTGTTTTTGCTCACACACCCCTGCTTTTACCATTTCTGAGGCTATACCAGGTATGTTTTTAGTATTTCAAATCTTTTGCACTGATTGAAATTTTGATTTAAGTCCTTATTTGTTCAGAAACTCTAGGGTAGAAACTTGGGATTTTAGGACACTTTAGGATAGAAATATTTGTTTAAAAAGCCTAAAGTTTAGTATGCATGCTGCTAGGAACTTATTTAGAACTTATTTGGCATGTTAGGTGGTAGTTTTTAGAATGCTCAATGATTTATTGCAAATTATTTATTTTTGGTGCATGATTGCTTAAAATAAAATGTATGACATTTTTACATGACCAAAATAAAAATAATTGTGCTTTCATGCATGTTTTCTAAAAACATGATTTTTGAGCATTAATATTTGTTACCTACTCTTGTTGTTAAATAATTAATTAGGGATTGCTTTAATTAATCACTTTGGCATGTTCTTAATAAATTAATTAATTAATGAAGAGGTAATTTTAAAATCAAAAATTTGTGCAAGTGCTTGATCTGATGATTATCTTAATTGTTGATTTAAATTGGCTATTTCAATTTTGAATAATCTATTATTATTGCATAAATAATTTTTGGTAACAAATATTGCAGATGGCACGTACCAAGATTGTCAGCAGAGCTGGTACATCTAGGAGCGGTGTCCAAAAAGGAAAGATATCCCGCCAGGCACCATAGGAGGATGCTGACTTTGATCCTCACAGGTTTCGGGATGCTAAGGCTGCAGAAGCTTACAGTGCCATCCAGGACTGTAACTTCATCAAAGAGAGACTTGTCAGACTCCTGCCAGATGAGTTTGAGGAGTTCAGATCAGATATCCACGGGAGGAACTGGGTGCGCCTCAGCAGCCCAGACAACCACTTTGATCCTACTGTGGTGAGGGAGTTTTATGCCAATGCCCATGGACCAGATAGAATATCATATGTGAGGGGCATGGAGATTAGGTTTGATTGCGACGCAATCAATGCCCTACTGCAGTATCCGACACCCATGGATAGAGACTTAATGGAGTGCCAGTATCAACTCCGGATGAGAGAGGTGGGGATTGGTGGTTATGATCCTATGGATTTGGCTACTGCCCAGACTTTATGCTTACCAGGGCATTCCTTTGAAAGGAATGCATCAGGACAAGCTGCTCGCATCTACAGGTAGCACATGAAGGCCATCGCGAGGATGTGGACTGTGCTAATCCTCGCTAATGTCAGCCCCACCGACCATGTCTCTGATATTCAGATGCCAGTGGCACACCTCATTCATACCATCCTCACAGGCGACGCCATAGATATCTCCAGGGTCATCACCCATAAGATAGCAGATTTTATTTCCACCATCTCACGCCGCACTGCCAACACTAGGATCACTTTAGGCTTCCCCGCACTTATCACTGCCCTTTGCAGATCTAGGGGTGTGGATGTGAACCCCTCGGTTCGCATCCACAACCCTAAGACTAGGGGATATATTGAGACCTACTGTATGCCTTATGAGGAGGACGATGAGGAGGAGCTGCAGGAACCACCACCACCTCCAGCACCAGCACCAGCAGACCCATTATTCCATCAATATCATCAGCATCTCTTTGCTCAGCTTACTTCCATCCATAGGGGTCAGGTTCATCTGCAGGAGTATTTATACTCCATTAGGCCAGACCCCTACCCAGGCATGACACCTGAGCAGTTCAAAGATTATCTTCAGTGGCCTGGGGACAGGCTTATTCCTCTAGGGGGTGGAGCAGAAGCTGCTGATGATGATCACATGGATCAGGACCACCAGGACTAGGACCATTGATTTTTTTTTTTGATTTGGCGCTTTTCTTTTCTTTTTCTTATTTTTCTTATATCTTTCTTTCTTTTATTTTGTTTTTCTTTTGGCATGTACTGTATATATATATGTACTGACACATTTATGCAGCAGTACATTTTTTGTATATTATTTTTTTTAGGAATTCTAGAATTTTTATTAGGATTTAGGTTAATTAGGAAAATAAGGAAAATTTTTCAAAATTTCTGAAATTGGACAGTTTAACTAACTAGATTAGGAAAGAAGAAAGGGTCTTGTGATTAATTCCATAATCAATTAAGATTAGGATGCTTCACATGAGAATCTATCAGGGTAGTTAATTAAAATCAATAAATGTTTTATCAAGGAATTTAGCCTAGTAACCGGTGAGTTGAGAGCCCAAACACTGAATTGAGAGTTTTTCACCGCTGTTTGTAAACTTTTATTGCTTGAGTTTTTGGATCTTATGTTGTTTATAGAAAATATGGAAATGACAAAGACAATTTTTGTTTTCAATATATTTGCTCAGTGCCAAAAAAGCCAACCTTTGATATATTTTTTCCAATTTTTGATAACCCATTTTGAGCCTTATTTGATTGTTCTTGTTCACCCAAGCCAAAATGAATATCTATATCCTGTCCCTTACACATTTGGGATAGAGAGCAAGGTGGCAAGCAAAAATAATGGGAAGAAAAGGTTGAAAAATTGAAAAAGAGCAGGTACATGAAAACAAAAAGAAAAAGAAGATCACTCCCCCTAAAAAACAAAAAGAAAAAAGTGAATAAATTGAATAAGTTGGGGGGGAGTGCATCTTCAAACAAGGAAAGAGGCCTGCAAAGAAGTGAAATAAATCAAGAAAGAGATGGTGGAAGGAGAGAAATTCAAGAAAAGCAATATCCAAAGATGCTTTCTATTCCAGGTGTTCATTGTTTATCCAGAAAAACCATAAATTCTTGATAGCCCAACCTCATTACAACCTTGAAAAGACCTTTTGATCCATATTAACCATGAACATGCTTAGGAACTAGAAATGACTATCAATCTTAGTTGTTCAGCTGTGGTGGAAACATTGAGGGAAACAGTACCCGTGAGCATGAGTGAAATTCCTTGGTTTATTGTTTATTGCTTTAATTGCTACTCTTGAGAAAGTTCAACTTGTTGATTATGTTCTGGTTTTGGTTGAGTAATGGTAATATCTCTTGACTCTAATTTTTTCTGATATTTGGAAAGTGATTTCTGCCCAATAAAGAGATGATGAAAATTTTTCCTTGTAGATGTTTTACACAAGGGTGATTGGAAATTTGATTGCATAAGGTGTCTTGCTTGAGGACAAGCAAGAAGTTAAGTTGGGGGGGGTATTTGATAAGTGTAAAATATGTGTTATTTTCCTATATTTTTTATTACACTTATCAAGGTCAAAATATTAATTTATGCCCAAAATTATCCCTTTTTGTTAATATTTATAATAATTGTAATTATTTGGTTTAAATTTGAATATGATGTTATTTTAAATAGAAATATGTTATTTTATGCAGGTTTGCAGAAGATTTGAAATGAGAGAGAAAATAGCATCAGAAAGGAGGGTGTTTGCAGATTCAAAGTTTAAATAAAGACCAGATAAAGAGGAGATTAACAGTTATTTAATCAGAGAATCTTGTGGATAACTTCTCCAATTCAAATCCAAAGCCAATCAAATACAAAATCAATCTAGACAAAGGGAAAAAGGAAAACCAGTCAAGCAAAGGCAAGATCAGAAAGAGATCAAGAAGTTAGATCAAAATCTAAAGGAAGTCTGCAACGCATGACACGCTTCACCTGCGCTAAGCGCAGGTGGAGCGCGGCCACAGATCAATCAGGCTTCACCTGCGCCAAGCGCAGGTGGAGCGCAGCCACAGATCAACTGCGCTTCATATGCGCTTAGCGCATTAAATCTAGATCCAGATTGATTTCTTCAAGGAGAATTAGGGTTTTCCCACTCTATAAATAAGGCCTTTTGCATAGATCAGAAACACACAATAACACAGAGAGACAGAGGTAGAGAGAAGCTCTAGGATTGAAGAAGGTGATAGATTCTTCAGTGGTTTGTAATGGCTACCATGAGTAGCTAAGCTCTCTAGTAGGATTTGATGTAGTGGATTCAATCCCCAAGTGTATAAGAATTCTCTTGTTTTAATTATGATTCCCTATTTGTAATTTATCGGTATCTTTATGCTGTTTGTAATGCATTGCCTCCGCACGTGCGCCGGGGTGGTAGGCTAGTGCTCTGGATACAAAAAGTGGAACTCCGGCTAGTATTAGAGTTAGGTGAGCATAGAGTTGTCTATGAAGCTTAATCTCTGATTGCTAAAGATACTCGTTTAGTGCATATCGTACTATAGTTCTTCGCTGCGATTGAAGTGTTAGGTGAGTGACACACCCCTTCATAGTTGTTCGATAGGAAAGTATGGATTAAATTGATAGCGCTAATTGCAAAATACGGGGAATGTTCGGGGTTGCCAAGCCACTTTGAATGCCTGTAGAGAATAGCTTTTGGCGTTTAATTATGGTGTTATAGGGGAATTTGCGGGTACGATAATTGCCAGGCATGCCTTATAATTATTGTAGTTAAACAATGCTAAGGTAACTACAAGTATAATCATAATTAAAAGAAGGGATTCACATACATGAGGGGGGAGATGAAACGAAGTCAAATCCTAGTCCAAGTAATCTTTTCTCATCTCTAATATTTGTTTATTGTTTACATACCATTACTCTTATTATTAATTGTTCTCTTGAGAATTCGATCACTAAAAATTTACAAATTAAACCGCTCCCTGTCGATACGATATCTTACTTACTACTATTACTGCTTGACTTTGGTACACTTGCCAGGAATCCATCAGTTACGTACCAGCTGAGCTCGTACTCTCTATCTGAACAAATCGGTCAGGAGGAGCTTGAGGGAGGTTGACTTGACACACCCTAGCAGGATCCCTAGCTTAACAAAAGGAGGGAATCATACAGAAAATGTGTTATGTACCTACCAAGCTTGGCCTGAGCAAGCTCGGATCGAAAGCTCGACTAGGGTAAGCTTGGAGAGGAAGACCTGACACACCCAAGCAGGATTCTGGGCTTAACTAAAGGAAGGAATCAGACAGAAAAGGAAAGAATTGATATTAAGCAATCTGATAGCAGGATCAACGCATGTTATCTCCTAATCAGAAAATCATGCCATAATGGGAAGATACCCCCAACACCTATAAAAGGAGGGGCACAAGCAACATTAGAACACACACTAGCTTCTTCACTTAGCCTGGTTTTACCCCATGAGTAGAATTTAGGCTTTGTAAGAACATTTGGCGCCCACCGTGGGGCTCTGGTAAAACTCTCCCAGAGAACCACAAGTATTCCAAAAAATGGTTAGAACGAGGTCAAGCAACAACGATGAAGGACCAACATTGCAAGAGATCGTTCAACAACTCGAGCAACTCAGACAAGAAAACCAGAGGGTTTTGGAGGAAAACTGGGCAATGTGAGAACGTATGAAAAATACACAGAACTCATAAGAGGAAGGGGAGGACGATACGCACTCCTCTGAAACTTGAGCTCCTTCAGAACACTCAGAATCACATATCGAATTGAATAATCACACAGATACGCATTTTCATCCTTTTTCTGGCTACATATATGATAACGTTATTTCAAATTCCACATATATTATGATTATTCTATGATTATTTTAAAATCATTCTTGATTGTATTATGATGGCATTAATATGTTTATGCGTTTAACATATTTCATGACAAATTAATCGATGTGAAAAATAACCCCTTTCAATATTTATTACAATTGTCAAAATTACATTCAAAATCTTTCTAAACAATTTTGGAATCTTTATTTATTATATTCACAACATTTTAGCTATGGAAATTAGAAACTACGGGACTTTTGCTCTAAACATTGTACTTTATCATGCTTTCCGCTTTTGTTTGGCTCCATCATTAATATAAATTTGTCATATCAATGGCTAGTCAATGAATTTGGAAATCTGTTTAATTATCCATCAATTGCACAATAATTAGAAATAATCATCTCAATTATTATTATTAAATATCATCATCAATGTTCCAACATCCATGGGATCCATATAATTTTCTTTGAATAAGCAAATTATCAGAGCTTTAAATTCAGATTTATTTTCATTCTATACATTGATTACCATAATACTATCTCTATATCAAGTTAAACACGTTTCAGTCCAAAGGATAAGACTGATATGCATTTTCAGTACTAAATATCAGGCCAACCCGTTTCAGGTTAATAAGACCGACCGACCTCATCAGACTGACCTACTTCAGCCCAAAGGATCAGACAAACCTACTTCAGATTAAACACATTTTAAGTCCAAAGGAACCGATCGACCTCATCAGATCGACCTACTTCAGTCTAAAGGATCAGGAAGACCTACTTCAGATTAAACACATTTTAAGTCCGAAGGACCCGACCGACCTCATCAGGCCGACCTACTGTAGGAACACAGGGAAACACTAGAAGGGGGGTTGAATAGTGTTTCTAAATATTTTAAGAAGCTTTTCGAAAACAGATTTACAAAACAGACTTTCAGACAGGTTGCTAGAGGGTTGTCTGAAGTTTTTCAGATAGCTGTCTAAAGTTGGTTTCAGACGACCTTAAAATGGTTCTAAAAGAAGTTTCTTCCTTTTTAAAATATTAGATTAAATATTCAGTCCCCTTGATTAGCGTAAAACTGAAATGACAAAGATAAGGGAAAGAGAAACTTAGCCACAGAATTTATCCTGGTTCACTCACTACCACTTGTGAGCTACGTCCAGTCCCAATGCCAACTAGCACTTGGATTTTCTCTTAATCTTGCAAGATTACAAGTATTCTTTTCTATCAAGCCTCTTCAGGCTCTACAACCAAGTATTCTTTTACAAACAAGCCTCTCCAGGCTCAACAACACAAGTATTCTTTTTAAGACAAGCCTCTCCAGGCTCAACAACAATTACAGTTGAATGGAAAGTGCTTAAGCTCACAAACTATGACAGTTTTGAGACTTAAACAGATACAAATGTACAAAGAAAAACTGAGGTATGCTCAGGATAAATAACTTTGTTTGTTCAAAAATGTATGAAATAAACCAGAGTGTTGCAGTAAAAATCTTGCAGAGTTTTTGTTCTTTTTCAATTCTTCTCTCCCTGCAGGTCTTCAAATGAGGGGGTATTTATACCCAAATGATTGGCCCGTTGAAGACTCTCATGCTTGTGAAATCCATGCTAGCCGTTGTGAGACAGCTGCTGCAGTACAGAATATTCTCTGACATATTCTGATATTCCCTGACAAATTCTGACACTTTTACAAGGTTTGCTCCTGCCAAAAAGGTGCTCTTTGTTGCTGCTGCAATTGCTGCGTAGCAGAGGACACGTTGTGACAGAGAACGTGCTTGAATTGCATTGCACATGTGCCAGCTGTTTGTAGCAGAGAACGTGCGTGAAAAACGAGCAGAGGTACAAGGATTGTCACAGCTTCAGACAAGAGATGCCACGTCATCAAATGCTTTCAGACGGCTTTGATGCTTCAGACGGGTTGATAATCTTCAGACAGCATCAGCTTCTTCAGACGGATCCAACACTCAGTCTTATATATTAGGCTTCTTGCTGAAAATCATAGATAAACAATTGTATCTATGAGAAACAACTTAAGTTGAATTTGTTGATCATTAAAACTTAGAGAAATTTCAGTCTTTAAAACATCATAAACCTCTTTATGATATTTTTGAGACTCAACATTCTCCCCCTTTTTAATGATGACAAATTTAACTTAAATTGTGCAAAAATTGACATATAAAGATTAGCTCCCCCTAAGACAATTGTATCCTTTTACTGATACAGGTTAGGATAAAATGTTGCTTTTCTTTCACAAGATTAGACATATTTGATCTTTTCCAGTATTCCCCCTGAATCCTGTAATCACTCCAGATTTTTGTTAGAATTTAATACTCCCCCTTTTGTCATCAATCAAAAGGGAGCCACAGAGCAATAACAACATCAGTGCAATCATGCAGACAGGGTAATACAGGAAAGAAGATAAAACAATTATCAGAGCAACACATAAGATAACCAAAAACTGATTGGATTAAAAATGTAAGGATGTGAAAATAACAATCAGACACTTGTAGAAATTAACATGAACAAAAGACATAGGCAGATAATCAGTCCTTCTTCTTCAGCAAAGCTTGAGACAGAAAGGAGATCAGTTCTTCCTTGGCCTTGTCTATGGCAGCTTCAATAGATGACTTCAACTCTTGTTGACCACTTCTTATCAGCTGTTGTTCATGGATAATTTCTTCTTGATTCTGAATAACCTTTTGTGATTTCTTCTCTGAGACTTCACATCTCCTCTCAGATTCTTCACACCTCTTCTCAAGGGCCTTGACCTTGGATTTCAGCTTCTGGTTCTCTTCATACAGGTCAGGTTCAGACTCAACAAAGATGAGCTGAAGGTAGGGACATACAAATCTCAAAACTCCAAAACCAGGCTGCAAGCCATATTCTGAAGGATTATAGACTGGACAGAAAAAGGTCCCAACATACTTCAGAAGCACTCAAGCTTTGTTGAATGAATCTGCCTGTGAGGGAAAGTGATCTCTTAAGAAATGGTACTGAACATTTGTGGAATGTCCAACACCCATTGCAGACTCAACATCAGGACCACTACACCCAGAAGAAGACCCAACATCTTCTCTGATCTTCCAATAAGAATGCCACATCCAATTTTCAAGCAAGTGATTCAAGCCTCCTCCTTCTGAGATGATGAACTCAGGTAAACCTTCCCATTCTGAAGCAGTCATGGCTTCAGACAGGGGTGCTGATACAGAGTAGATCTTAGGACCCTTGTATTTCTCATCTTGTCCTTCCTTGAGGGGATACCTAGGAACAATCCTATCGGGTTTCACCAAGATTTTGGTTGAAGGCCTGATTGAACTTGTTCTAGGGGGCTTGTAGCCCATCATTCCAATTCCTCTAGCCAAGTCTCTTTGGAATAACTCAGCTTCAGTGTTCAGCTTCCTTACCATGAGCCATTCCGCATTGCTCAGCTTCCATGAGTCTTCAGAAAATGGGTTGATAAGATCCCATGTATGACCAGGAGGGACAACACCCTTCCTTATCTTCTCCAATCCATCAGCATCATTGGAGTATAAAGCTCTTTCATCAGTCACAGTCCTCTTAGTGAGACCATGATGTAGTGAGACAGCAGGGGCTGTTCTAAAGTGTTGCAACTCTTCAGACAGATGCTGGAATTTTGGCAAAGGGCAAGAGCCAAAGGAGGTTCTTGTCAGTTTCTTGCAAATGGCTGCTATCTCAGATGAAAGGTTGACTTGATGAACAGATGGAGGTGGTGAGGGTGGTAAAGGTGTAAGAGGTGGGGATGAGGATGGTGAGGATGGAGATGATGGTGTGGAAGATTGAGGTGAAGGTTGAGGTTGGGGTTGAGATAGCTGTATGTACTGAGGTGAGGGGGGTTTGGATGGTGAAGGTATGGGTTCAAGAACTTGGTTTTCTTGAATTGCAGGGGGTTCAGACATCAGTTTGTCTGATGGTATGATGGGTGTAGGTGATGAGGGTTTAGATGGTATGAAAGGTTCAGATGGAGATGTATTTATCTGTAAGGTTGGTAATGGTTGAGAAGGAGGTGGAGATGGTTGTTTTTCTGGTGAGGTGGGTTTTGATAAGGGTTGAGGTTGCTTTTCTGGTGATGAAGGAGGTGAGGGAGTTACATTATCAAATCTCACCTTGATCCTCTTGTAAGGTTTGGGAGCAGCAACTTCTTGAGCCTTAGCAGCTCTTTCTCTTTCTTCCCTTTCCTTGGCTTCCCTATCTTCCCTTTCTCTTTGCTCAGATGAAAGAGCCCTTCTTCTCTTGAAGTAATGATCAGCCTTTACAAATTTCTGATATCTTCCAACAATATCTGCTTCTTCTAGTTGAGAAGCAATACTTCTGGTAACCCTAACTTCAGGCACTGTCTGAAGTAGTTTACCCTTCTTCCTTTTTCTTTGAGGTGCACTTGACCTCTTTCTTTTCTTTGTAGCCTCAGCAATGGCTGCTTGCTTGTCATCCTCAGCATAAGCAAGTTGTGAAGCTATTGCAAGAGCTCTATCAGTCCTCTCTTGCTCTTCCTTCTGTTCTAACTCCTCTTGCTCAATGGCAGTAGCCAAAGCAGCAACCTGAATCAATTCAGGGTCAGAAGGACATGTAGCTAGAGGTTAAAGCAGCAACTGCATCAGTATCCACAACTTCTTCAGCCTGTCCTTCCATTATAGAAGTAGGCTTTGAAGATTGTGCAGGTTCAGACACCTGACCCACAATTTCAGACAACCTTTGAGAAGGTTTCTGAACAAGTTCAGATGTTTGATTCTGCACAGATGCAGAAGCTATCTTAGCTGAGCTTCTCACAGGAAGCTTCTTCAGCTTAGGTTGAGGAGATTCCTTTGAAGGCTTGAACTCATGTCTTCTGATATCACCCTTGAGTTCATTTTCCAGAATCTGCATTGTAGTATTCCTCCTCTGAGCTTTCTCCATCAGTAAGCTTTCTTTCACGGTGGGAGAGGGAGGCCTTGGAGTCAGCTTAATCTTCATGCTCTTCAGATTTGATTCACCAAACATAGGGATTGAGTGGTGATCATAGAGATGGTGAACTGGAACTTTGAAGTGCAACAACACCTTGGTGATGATGGTGTTGTGAGGAAACCTCCCAGCAGAGTCTCTCAACCTCTTCTGAAGGTGGTACATGATGATATTTGGGAGGTTGATCTTCTGCTTCTTCAGAAGGTGGATGAGACAGAATCTCTCCAGTTCAGACACATGGTTTCTGCTGCCATTTTTAGGGATTACAGAGTTCCCTAAGATAGCATGCAGAACCCTAGCCTTGTCTGACATGTTCTTAGCATCCAGACTTGCAGGGGAAGAAGTTCCATACAAAAATTCTGTAAAGTGCTTCTGACCTCCATTTCTTGATTCCCAGCCAGGTGAGAAGACAACACCTTCAGTCTTGACACCACAGACGATGGCCAGGATGTCTTCATCAATAAAGATAGGCGTACCAAGCACAGTAGCCTTGATGGTGGTGTAGATGCCTTGAGGGTTAGGGATTCCTCTGGCTGTGGCCCAGAAGTCAAGAATACTCTGCTTATGCCACTGTGAACGATTTCTGTTGAAATATTCAAGCCACCCAGCTGCTTGAAATTCTGCATAAAGGTCCATCCCCAGTGCTTCAAGATCTTCTAGAAAGACACCCTTGGTCTTCACAATGTTATCAGTTCCAGACTTCTTAGGTGCCATTGTTGAAGGTTGGAAAGAACTTGAGAGAAAAATGCTTTCTTGAAGATGAAGAATAGCAAAGGTTCTGAGAGAGTAGAGAGCTGTAACGTATCAAGGACTCACTGCCTTCTGTACTTATAGACCTCTGAGTTAATGATGGCACGAACTGGCTGCGCAGACATAGGGAATCGTGCGAAGTGGAAGAGACAAATTAAATGATATTTAAACCGTCCCTTTATTGCCATGTCATTTGTTCATTTCAGACAAGTGATAGATTTCAGACATCCAGTTAATTTCAGACGACCAAAACTTCAGACAGGTCACATGTTTCAGACAAGCTGAAGTTTCAGACACATCATTTTTCATACACACTCAAAATGCATGAATGTTCAATTTATCTCTGATGAACTTAAATCTATCTTCAGTTAGAGGTTTTGTGAATATATCAGCCCATTGATGCTCTGTATCAATAAACTGAATATCAAAAACACCTTTCTGAACATAGTCTCTAATGAAATGATGTTTGATTTCTATATGTTTAGCCCTAGAATGTTGAATGGGATTTTTAGATAAATTAATGGCACTGGTATTATCACATAACACGGGTATAACAGATATTGCAATATTAAAATCTTCAAGTTGATACTTCACCCATAACAGTTGTGAGCAACAACTGGCTGCTGAGATGTATTCTGCTTCAGCTGTTGATAATGCAATTGTGCTTTGCCTTTTGCTTGACCAGCTGATCATATTTTCTCCAAAGAAGTGACATCCACCACTGGTGCTTTTTCTTTCAACTCTGTCTCCAGCAAAATCAGCATCACAGTATCCTACTAACTTGCAATCCTTACTTTTCTTATAGCATAGACCAAGATTAGTAGTACCTTTAAGATATCTGAAAATTCTTTTTACAGCTTTGTAGTGAGTGATTCTTGGATCAGATTGAAATCTAGCACACAGGCACACACTGAACATGATGTCAGGCCTGCTTGCTGTTAGATACAATAATGAACCAATCATCCCTCTATACAAAGTTTGATTCACTGGTTCTTCATTCTCATCTTTATTTAAAGATGCAGAAGGGTGCATTGGAGTTGTCATGGGTTTGCAATCACTTAGGTTGAACTTCTTAAGCATTTCCTTTGTATATTTCTCTTGATGGATCCATATACAATCAGAATCTTGCTTAATCTGAAGTCCAAGGAAAAACTTTAGTTCACCCATTAGGCTCATTTCAAATTCAGATTGCATTAACTCAGAAAACTCTTTGCACAATGAAGAATTAGTTGAACCAAAAATAATGTCATCAACATATATTTGGACAAGTATAAGATCCTTGTTAGACTGTTTTCTAAAAAGAGTTGTGTCAACTTTTCCTCTTTCAAAACCATTGGTTGCAAGAAAACTGCTCAGTCTGTCATACCAAGCTCTTGGGGCTTGTTTCAGACCATAGAGAGCTTTCTTAAGTTTAAAAACATGTTCAGGAAAAGATACATCTTCAAAACCAGGGGGTTGTCTAACAAAAACCTCTTCTTCAATGAAACCATTGAGGAAGGCAGTTTTGACATCCATTTGATATAGTTTGATGCCATTATTTACAGCATAAGATAAAAGAATTCTAATTGCTTCTAACCTGGCCACTGGAGCAAAGGTTTCAGTGAAGTCAATACCTTCTTGTTGGTTATATCCTTGAGCTACTAGCCTTGCCTTATTTCTGATAACTTTGCCTTCTTCAGACAACTTGTTTCTGAACACCCATTTGGTTCCAATAATTGTTTTCCCATGGGGTTTAGGAACAAGGGTCCAGACATCACTCCTAGCAAATTGATTTAGCTCCTCTTGCATGGCTAGGATCCATCCTTCATCATGCAGAGCTTCATCAATGTTCTTTGGCTCAATTTCAGACAGGAGAGCAAGAGAATTCAAATTTCTGAATTTTGATCTTGTCTTAACTCCTTCTGAAGTACTGCCAATGATTTGCTCTTTAGGATGATGTGACTTGTATCTCCAATCAGGTTTATGAGGAGGTATCACATCCGTCTGAGACTCAACATTTGTCTGAAGAGGTTCAGAAACAGCAGGAACTTCAGACAGTTGCTCATCCTTCAAGTTGTTGTGATCATTCAACTTCATACCTGCAAAATCATCCTCTAGATCTGATAGTTCCCTATCATTCTCTTTGTTCTCATTGAATTTTACATGAATAGTTTCTTCAACAGTTAAAGTTCTAGAGTTATACACTCTATATGCTTTAGATGTTTCAGAATATCCAATGAAAAATCCATTATCAGACTTTGCATCAAATTTTCCAAGATCATCTTTGGTGTTAAGTATAAAACACTCACATCCAAAGGTGTGGAAATATGATATGTTGGGTTTTCTTCCTTTCCACAATTCATATGGAGTCTTTTTCAGAATTGGTCTTACCAATATTCTGTTTTGAAGGTAACAAGCTGTGCTAACAGCTTCTGCCCAGAAGGTTCTTGGTAAGTTGCTTGAGTTGAGCATGGTCCTTGCCATCTTTTGCAAACTTCTGTTCTTTCTCTCAACAACCCCATTCTGTTGAGGTGTTCTTGCCACAGAGAAATTGTGTGAGATCCCATTCTCATCACAGAACAATTGGAAATTTGTATTCTCAAACTCCCCACCATGATCACTTCTTATGACAGAAATACAGAATCATTTTTCATTTTGTACCTTCTTACAAAATATTGTGAAATTCTTAAAAGTCTCATCCTTGTTTCTAAGGAATATCACCCGTGAGAATCTAGAATAGTCATCAACAATGACCAAACCATATTTCTTTCCACTAAGACTTTCTGTTCTAATAGGACCAAACAAGTCAATGTGTAAAAGTTCAAGTGGTCTGCTGGTTGAAACAACATCCTTACTCTTGAAAGAGTGTCTTGTTTGTTTCCCTTTCAGACAACTATCACACAAAATATCAGATCTGTATGAAAGCTTGGGTAATCCTTTAACAAGGTTGTATTTTGCTAATCTTGAGATTAATCTCAAGCTGGCATGCCCAAGTCTTTGATGCCAAATCTGTTTTTCATCTTCAACAGAAATGAAGCATTTTACATTTTGACTTGCTAGATCCTCTAGATCAATTTTATACACATTGCTGTGTCTCTTAGCAGTAAAAAATGTTTGATCAGAGGAGTCTTTGACTATACATCCTTCCTTGGTAAAGGATACTACATAACCACTGTCACATAATTGACTAATGCTCAGTAAATTATGTTGTAGTCCTTCCACAAGAAGAACATTTTTAATGAGGGATGAAGGAATTATACCTATAGTCCCTATGCCAGTGATATTCCCTTGCTGATTTCCACCAAAGGTGACCACTCCTCCTTCCTTAGGTCTAAGGTTTTGGAACAAAGACCTTTCTCCTGTCATGTGTCGCGAGCACCCACTGTCCAGGTACCATTTGTGGGGTCTCCTTTGTCCTGTTAAACACGTCTGCAACAGGAATGATAAAGTTTTTAGGTACCCATGTTCTTTTGGGTCCTGTTTTGTTAGCTTTGGGTCTTGCTTTTCTCTTGTGCTTGCACTGAATCACATTGTGTCCAGGCTTACCAAAGTGAGAACACCCAGTAACCTTCTTTTTGCCTTTAGAAAAATTTAAGACAGTAGGAGGTTCAGACATGTTGTGATCAAAAAAACCTAGTCCACTTTTGTCAGAGGAATGTCTTTGATTTCCAAGCATTATGTTTAAATTTTTAGTTCTTTTGACAAACTTGGCTAAGTCATTTGTCAGTTCTACAATCTGTTTCTGAAGTTTTTTATTTTCTTCAGACACAGCTTGTGAACTATGGTTTTCAGTCTCAAGGACCTTTTCCTTGAGCATAATATGTTCTATTTCAAGAGACTCATATTTGTTACACATTTCTGTGTAAGCCTTGGATAGATTATTATACTCTAGGAACAGTTCCTTGGAACTTTCCACCAGATCATCATACATTTCTTGCAAAGTAAGAGGGAATACCTCAACTTCAGAGCTGTCTGAAGATGGTAAGCTTGCCATGAGGCACAGATTTGCCTCTTCTGAGGTGTCTTCCTCCTCTTCTGAAGTTGATTCATCCATGTCCTCCCATGTTGCCATGAGACCTTTCTTTTTCTTGAAAAACTTCTTCTTCTTGAAGTTGTTTTTCTTCAGTTTTGGACACTCAACCTTCATGTGCCCTGGTTGCTTACACTCAAAACAAATAATTTTGTCAGTTTGTATGTCTTTACCTGACTTACCTCCTTTTGAGGTTGAGGGTTGATTCTTTCTTAATCTTCCTCTGTTCTGCAGCATTCTCTTGATCTTCCTACTTAGAAGAGCAAGATCATCATCATCTTCTGAGCTATCTTCAGAGTCTTCATCTCCCTCTGAAGCTGCCTCAGCTTGCATAGCCTTGATGTTGCCATGCCTAGACTGTTTGGTCTTGGAGTTTAGGGCTAGAGATTTTCTCTTGTTGTCATCTTCTCCAAGCTCAAGCTCATGGACCTTAAGAGATCCCAACAGTTCTTCCACTCTAAGAGAGTTCAAATCTCTTGCCTCTTGAATGGCAGTAACTTTGGGTCTCCAGGACTTAGGCAAGCTCCTTAGAATTTTTCTGTTATTATCTCCAGAGTTGTATGTTCTGCCTAAGGACCTAATTCCATTTGTTATGGTCTGAAACCTTCCAAACATTTGGTCAATGGTTTCAGATTCTTCCATCTTGAACATCTCATACTGATGTATGAGCATACTTATCTTGGATTGCTTGACAGTCTCAGTTCCTTCATGGGCTGCTGCAAGAGTATCCCAAATTTCCTTGGCAGAGGTGCATCCATGAACCTTCTCATATTCTGATTTGTTCAAGGAACATATCAGATAGAGTTTGGCCTTAGCATTCATCTGGACTCTAGCCTTTTGCTCCAAAGTCCATTCAGTCTTAGGTATAGCCACATCATTTAGCATAGGCACATAGTCTCCATCAGTGACCACATCCCAAACATCAATGTTTGTGCTTTCAATGAACAGCTTCATTCTATCTCTCCAGTAGTGATAATCTTCTCCATTGAAAGCTGGAGGTCTTGTGATAGAGGCTCCTTCTGTGATGTATTGTCTGTTACTGTTTGAAGCTTCCATGTGGATCTTTCAGTCCTCAGACACTTGTTAGGTGTTTCAACCCTGAGTAGAGCTCTGGTACCAACTGTAGGAACACAGGGAAACACTAGAAAGGGGGTTGAATAGTGTTTCTAAATATTTTAAGAAGCTTTTCGAAAACAGATTTACAAAACAGACTTTCAGACAGGTTGCTAGAGGGCTGTCTGAAGTTTTTCAGATAGCTGTCTGAAGTTGGTTTCAGACGGCCTTAAAATGGTTCTAAAAGAAGTTTCTTCCTTTTTAAAATATTAGATTAAATATTCAGTCCCCTTGATTAGCGTAAAACTGAAATGACAAAGATAAGGAAAAGAGAAACTTAGCCACAGAATTTATCCTGGTTCACTCACTACCACTTGTGAGCTACGTCCAGTCCCAATGCCAACTAGCACTTGGATTTTCTCTTAATCTTGCAAGATTACAAGTATTCTTTTCTATCAAGCCTCTTCAGGCTCTACAACCAAGTATTCTTTTACAAACAAGCCTCTCCAGGCTCAACAACACAAGTATTCTTTTTCAGATAAGCCTCTCCAGGCTCAACAACAATTATAGTTGAATGGAAAGTGCTTAAGCTCACAAACTATGACAGTTTTGAGACTTAAACAGATACAAATGTACAAAGAAAAACTGAGGTATGCTCAGGATAAATAACTTTGTTTGTACAAAAATGTATGAAATAAACCAGAGTGTTGCAGCAAAAATCATGCAGAGTTTTTGTTCTTTTTCAATTCTTCTCTCCCTGCAGGTCTTCAAATGAGGGGGTATTTATACCCAAATGATTGGCCCGTTGAAGACTCTCATGCTTGTGAAATCCATGCTAGCCGTTGTGAGACAGCTGCTGCAGTACAGAATATTCTCTGGCATATTCTGATATTCCCTGACAAATTCTGACACTTTTACAAGGTTTGCTCCTGCCAAAAAGGTGCTCTTTGTTGCTGCTGCAATTGCTGCGTAGCAGAGGACATGTTGTGACAGAGAACATGCTTGAATTGCATTGCACAGGTGCCAGCTGTTTGTAGCAGAGAACGTGCGTGAAAAACGAGCAGAGGTACAAGGATTGTCACAGCTTCAGACAAGAGATGCCACGTCATCAAATGCTTTCAGACGGCTTTGATGCTTCAGACGGGTTGATCATCTTCAGACAGCATCAACTTCTTCAGACGGATCCAACACTTAGTCTTATATAATAGGCTTCTTGCTGAAAATCATAGATAAACAATTGTATCTATGAGAAACAACTTAAGTTGAATTTGTTGATCATTAAAACTTAGAGAAATTTCAGTCTTTAAAACATCATAAACCTCTTTATGATATTTTTGAGACTCAACACCTACTTCACGTAAAATATATTTTAGTCCAAAGTATCAGGCCGACCTACTTCAGATTAAAACATACATTCAATACTAAGGACCAGATCGACCTACTTCAGATTAAACATACTTTTCAGTACAAAGGACTAGACCGAGCTACTTCAGATTAAAAATACTTTTCAATACAAATGACCAAGTCGACCTACTTCAGTCTAAATGACCAGGACGATCTACTTCACGTTAAATATATTTCAATCCAAAGTATCTGGTCGACCTACTTCAGATTAAACATACATTTCAGTACAAAGGACCATACCGACCTACTTCAGATTAAACATGTTTTTCAGTACAAAGGACCAGACCGATCTACTTCAAGTTAGACATAGACACATTTCCATCCAAAGAATCAGAAACCAACCCACTTCATATTAAACATGCTTTTCGGTACAAAGTATTAGGCCGACCTACTTCAGGTTAATTAGGCCGACCGACTTCATCAACTTAAACACATTTCAGTCCAAAGGATCAGCCGACCTACTTCAGGTTAAACTTACATTTTCAGTACAAAGTATCAGGCCGACCGACTTCATCAACTTAAATACATTTTGGTCCAAAAAACCACTTCAAGTTAAATATATTTCAATTCAAAAGTTCTCCAATACCCTAAAAACCGAGTAATATCTCGGGGTAACGGGTTGAATCCACGAAGTTCGCCAAAGGTTCTCCAATACCCTAAAAATCGAGTTATACCTCGGGGTAACGAGTTGATTCGCCTACTTCTCTAAAGGTTCTCCAATACCCTAAAAACCGAGTAATACCTCGGGGTAACGGGTTGAACTCACAAAGTTCTCCAAAGGATCTCCAATGCCCTAAAAATCGAGTTATACCTCGGGGTAACGGGTTAATTTCGCTTACTTCTCCAAAGGTTCTCCAATACCCTAAAAACCGAGTTATACCTCGGGGTAACAGGTTGATTCGCCTACTTCTCGAAAGGTTCTCCAATAGCTTAAAAACTGAGTTATACCTCGGGGTAACGGGTTGATTTGCCTACTTCTCCAAAGGTTCTCCAATACCCTAAAAACCAAGTTATACCTCGGGGTAACGAGTTGATTTGCCTACTTCTCCAAAGGTTCTCCAATACCCTAAAAATCGAGTTATACCTCGGGGTAACGGGTTGATTCGCCTACTCCAAAGGTTCTCCAATACTCTAAAAACCAAGTTCAATACTTGAGGTAACGAGTTAATTTTTCTCCAAGGAAGGCCCATTTCGCCAAAGTTATGCTCTAAAAACTAAGGATCACCTCAGGGTAACGAGCTCATACTCTAAAAACCAAGTCCAAAACTTGGGGTAAAGAGTTTAATTTATTCTTCAAAGGAAGAGTTGCATCTCCAAAATTACGCTCTAAAAACTGAGTTCTATCTCAGGGTAACGAGCTCATACTCTAAAAACCAAGTCCAAAACTTGGGGTAACGAGTTAAATTTATTCTCCAAACGAAGAGGTGCATCTCCAAAATTACACTCCAAAAACTGAATTCTATCTCAGGGTAACGAGCTCACACTTTGGAAACCAAGTCCAAAACTTGGGGTAACAAGTTAAATTTATTCTCCAAAGGAAGAGCTGCATCTCCAAAATTACGCTCTAAAAACTGAGTTCTATCTCAGGGTAACGAGCTCATACTCTAAAAACCAAGTCTAAAACTTGGGGTAATGAGTTAGATTTATTCTCCAAAGGAAGAGCTGCATCTCCAAAATTACGCTCTAAAAACTTAGTTCTATCTCAGAGTAACGAGCTAAAACTCTAAAAACCAAGTCCAAAACTTGGGGTAACGAGTTAACTTTATTCTCCAAAGGAAGAGCTCAATCTCCAAAATTACGCTCTAAAAACTGAGTTCTATCTTAGGGTAACGAGCTCATAATCTAAAAACCAAGTCCAAAACTTGGGGTAACAAGTTAAATTTATTCTCCAAAGGAAGAGTTGCATCTCCAAAATTACGCTCTAAAAACTGAGTTCTACCTCAAGGTAACAAGCTCATACTCTAAAAACCAAGTCTAAAACTTGGGGTAATGAGTTAGATTTATTCTCCAAAGGAAGAGTTGCATCTCCAAAATTACGCTCTAAAAACTTAGTTCTATCTCAGAGTAACGAGCTCAAACTCTAAAAACCAAGTCCAAAACTTGGGGTAACGAGTTAACTTTATTCTCCAAAGGAAGAGATCAATCTCCAAAATTACGCTCTAAAAACTGAGTTCTATCTCAGGGTAACGAGCTCATAATCTAAAAATCAAGTCCAAAACTTGGGGTAACAAGTTAAATTTATTCTCCAAAGGAAGAGTCGCATCTCCAAAAATATGAACTCACACTCTAAAAACCAAGTATCATATCAAATATATGAGCTGACACCATGAAAATCCAGGTGCAACACTTGGTCATTATTCTTGTTTACTATCAAGATGTCACCTCAAATTGCTAAGCTGACACCATGAAAATCCAGGTGCAACACGTGGTCATTATTCTTGTTTATTATCAAGATGTCACCTCAGCTTGCCGAGCTGACACCATGAAAATCTAGGTGCAACACCTGGTCATTACTCTTGTTTATTATCAAGATGTCACCTTAGTTTGCCGAGCTGACACCATGAGGATCCGGGTGCAAGACCCGGTCATTATTCTTGTTTACTATCAAGATGTCACCTCAACTTGCCGAGCTGACACCATGAAAATCCATGTGCAGCACTTGGTCATTATTCTTGCTTATTATCAAGATGTCACCTCAAATTGCCGAGCTGACACCATGAAAATCCAGGTGCAACACCTGGTCATTATTCTTGTTTATTATCAAGATTTCACCTCAACTTGCCGAGCTGACACCATGAGGATCCAGGTGCAACACCTGGTCATTATTCTTGTTTATTATCAAGATGTCACCTCAACTTGCCGAGCTGATGCAACAGTTGGTCATTATTCTTGTTTATTACAAAGATGTCACCTCAGCTTGCCGAGCTGACACCATAAGAATCTCGGTGCAACAGTTGGTCATTATTCTTGTTTATTACAAAGATGTCACCTCAGCTTGCCGAGCTGACACCATGAAAATTCAGGTGCAACATTTGGTCATTATTCTTGTTTATTATCAAGATGTCACCTCAAATTGCCGAGCTGACACCATGAGAATCCAGGTGCAACACTTGGTCATTATTCTTGTTTATTATCAAGATGTCACCTCAACTTGCCGAGCTGACACCATGAGGATCCAGGTGCAACACCTGGTCATTATTCTTGTTTATTATCAAGATGTCACCTCAACTTGCCGAGCTGACACCATGAATATCTAGGTGCAACACTTGGTCATTATTCTTGTTTATTACAAAGATGTCACCTCAGATTGCCGAGCTGACACCATGAGAATCCAGGTGCAACACTTAGTCATTATTCCTGTTTATTACCAAGTTATTATATAAAGATGTCACCTCAGTTTGCTGAGCTGGCACCATGAGAATCCAGGTATAACTTTTTGACATTATTCTTGTTTATTATCTTGATCAAGTTATTAGGCAAAGGTGTCACCCCAGCTTACCAAAATGACACTGTGAAGACCAAGATGCAACACTTGGTCGTTATTTAAAGATTCTTAGATTATTTTTAACCGAGCTAACACCAATCTTCGACAAATGGTTGTTATCTCAAGTTCTTGATTATCATTTTCACTAAGTTATTATTTGGTTATTACCTTAAGATATTGAAACAGGAAAGATAAAGGCTCTGTTATAAAGAAGAAAATACACCGAGATGATCAAAGCCAAATCTCATTCAGAACTCAAAAGTACATTACACCAGAAGACTTCCAACCACACACAAGACTACGTAATTAACAACAAATTGCAAAACTCCTATTGCTATAAAAAGAAAAGAAGCTAGAGTTGATGCTACCCAGGAAAACACAGAGATTACATGATAAGTGCCACAGATTAGGTTATTTGCATATAGAAACTTGGTACTTATGGGTTAAATGTAGTCATTCTTCAGTTAATTTCCTCCAATTTATAGAACTTTGGATTTAAATGATAATATCTGAGTACTGACTTAATTGAGGCATTCTGATCCTCATTTTTGGTGTTTAATTGCAGGTAAAGTTGAAAAGGATTAACTAGAAGCAAAGGAATTTGAACAACAAGGAGAAAAGGAAGATTTCAAGAAAAGTAAATTCGCTTGAGCCAAGATTTTTAGCTCAAGCGAATTTGGACCAGAGAAGGGTGTTTTTGGGTGCTAAATTCGCTCAAGCTAATTTATTTAGCTTGAGCGAATTTACTTTTCTTTACCATGAAGAATTCTATTGGCTTGAGCTAAAATTTTTAGCTCAAGCGAATTTTAACTTATTCAGCATCACAAAACCGAATTCGAAGTCAGTTATCATCAGTTCGACACTTTCTAAAATTAGAAAATCAAGAGTTCAAGAGGACGAGAGCGGCGGAAGCTGGATCTTTGGTTTTTCTCCTTCATCTTTATGAATTGTAAAGTCACCATGAGTGGCTAATTTCCTCTTCTGGGATTGAATGTAAATCGACTCGAACTCGGATATATTCTGGTTATATTTTTATATAGTGATTTCGTTTCTATCGATATTGTTATTTTCGTTCTGCTTATATGTTCTGGATTCTATCTGATCAATAGATTCTAAATTTAGATTTTTGGATTTAACTGGAAAGTATTTCTGAGAATTCGATCTGAATGAAAATAGTCGATATATCGTTATACTAGGAATAGATTTCGATATGTTGAATGCTTTAATACTTGAACCTAATGCTGGATGATCTATTGGATATATGAGGAATCAATATTCAAGAGATTAATCTTATGAATTTTATAATTAAGGAATCAATATAAATGATCATTGTGTATGCATCTATATTGGTAGTTACGAATGCTATATATCGATATACAACCAGAATATAGACGAGGGAGATAGATGAAATTCAATCCCAGTTTCTTCTCACTGATATTTCAAATCAATTTTACTCTTTTATATTGCTTACTAGAATTGTGTTTTAGTTATCAATATCAATCATGAACCAATCCACTTTCTTTTGTATATATTTACTTGTTGAATTAGTACAACTTTGAACTACCAACTCCTCGTGGGATCGACACTCTGAATTCATTTTCATTGTACTACAGTTGACTAATAGGTACACTTGCCTAGCAGCCAACATTACACCAAAAGACTACTTCCAGCACACCTTGATGGCACCCACTCCAAAGCCTAAGTATTACAGGACGACGTTGGAGATCAGTTTCTGGAGAGCCCTCCACTGACATGAGCAGTTTGCAATCACCAATTTGCATGCAGAAGCATCCTCGGTGTACCCAAAAGCCAAGGAGGAAGATGCAAGAAAACCCAAGTCTAGAATTGGGTTTCCTCCCAAACTTGACCTCCCATCTCCAGCATAAGAAGGAACAATGCCAAACTCCATGGAAGAGAATTTGACATTCTTCCCCTTACATTCAGTTAATCGGTTTGATCCAAGATTCATCCAGAAGAAACTTCCAACATCAATTAACCTGTTGATCCGAGCAATGACAAAGATCGGATCAAACAGATTAACTGATATCAGAAAATCCTTCAAATTTACAAACAGCTCGGATAAAAACTTGTGAGAAAACCCCTAATCATAAGTATGAGCTGCTCCAGCCTCAATCCTATCACGAGCCTCAAGGGCTTCAGAAAGCAACTGCTCGGCCTTCTCCTTAGCAACCTTCTCCATGCTCAACTCGGTGGTCAAGGTTTTCTTATCTTCTTTCAAGCCTTCATTTTCTTGAGATAAAAGAGCAACTCGACCCTCTAACCCTGAAACTCTAGTCTTCATCTCTTCGTAACCAATGAGTTGTTTCTGTAAGTCATCAATGGACTTCAACAACTCGGTTTTCTGACTTGAATTTGAAGAGTCTTGCCTCTCCAGATACCGACCTAGGGCAGCTGTTCTAACCCCTATGTGTTGAAGCATTAAATAAGCAGAACGAGGTCCCCAATTATCCAACCTCTTCACATCATTCTTCAGGAAAAGGTTAGAATCAATGACATGGTGAACATCAAAATGATTATTCCACAAGGAGGAAATGGTGGGACCTGACCTAGTAAAATCCTAGAAGACTTGAACACCTCCCTCCGTAGGCAAGTTCGTACCTGCATTCTTTTCAACATCCAGACGTGGTCTGGATTCCCGAGGACGTTTCTGGGAGACCTCCTTCAACGATGACGAAGATGGAGCTTTCTCCGAAGATTGTTAGAACCACAGGAAACACTAGAAGGGGGGTTGAATAGTATTTTAAACTTTCATAAATGATTTTGGATTACTCTTCTTTGGATTCTGCATTTTGTTTTTCTGATCCTGATCTTCTGAATGCGATTCTGATTATCTTCTTCTTCAGATAATTATTCTGACCTGAAACATAATCAACAAACCAATACCTTTCTCAGTAGAATCTGTTTACATAATCTTATACAATTCTTATATAAGCTCATTTGTCCTTAATCATTGATATAATCTTATTTGTTAATTCTTAATATAATCTTATTTGTTAATCATTAAAACTTAAGGATGTTAAGTCTTATAGTCATGTTTAAATACTTAAACTGATTTATAGACTTCACAATCTCCCCTTTTTTAATGATGACAAATAAATTATATATTACTGACAAAATGTGTATAAAAAGAAACGAGAGATAATAAACAAAATATTTAATTGTATTACTCCCCCTATCTATATTACTCCCCCTGAGACAAGCATTTGATTTTTTTAATCAATTTCATTTGTTAAATCTTTATTATCCAGCTGTTACAAGTTTATTGTTAATATTTTAGATAAACGATTGTTAAATTTTACTTGTTAAGTTTTCAGACACCTATTGTTATTAGAACATCTTTTCTATGCCAATTGTTGGTTAAGTCTTTTAGATATCTTCTCTATACTAAATGTTAAATTATTATTATTAATATTTTAGATACCGATTGTTAAATCTTTACTGTTAATATTTTAGATACATTTTAGATACCTATTGTTAAGACTTATTGTTATTCTTACTTGTTAAGACTTATTGTTATTCTTACTTATTTTATATTTTCCTATATATTTCCCTTTTAGTTACCTTCTTTTTAGCATTTTGTAAGTTTATATTTCTCCCCCTTTTGTCATTGATTAAAAAGGTTTGGTGATTACTTGCATTAAACAGAGTAAAGTCTTAAATTAGTTGTTATAAAGAATAACCAAACAGAGGATTTTATTAGATTAAATTGTTACAATTGCTCAGATACAGGTTTGAAGAGAAACAAAACACAAAAGAGAGGGGAAAACCAAAAAAAAAGAAAATACATTTAACATTGCTAACGCCGGAGATTCCTTCGAAGGCCTGAGGCATAGCCTTATCAGACTTCATCTCTTTCAAAGCCACCTCTACTCCTTTGGCTGAAAAGCCTCAGAGATGCCTCTTGAGCCAGTAGTCTCCCTTTTCAATCATGCGTTCGACACGCTTTTCCCTTGTGACTCCAGAAACAACGGAGGTACATCATTTAAGACAGTGGTGCGACCTCCAGCCATTACCTTAATTTCAAGAACCACTTTGTCAGTAGTTCTCTTAATAAGATTAGCTGTACTGGGATCTCCCAGTGGTCTTCCAATGCCCTGATGGTGCAACAAGATCACCATGGTCCACGTACAGAGAAACGGGTTTTCAGATGAACCCTTTCCCTTACTCTTGATTCCATACATCATCAAAGATGACTTGATCTTTGCTCCAACATGTTCCAGAAATCCTTCTGGTATTTTTCTTTGCTTCTTCATTGTCCTTCAGAGAGCAACACACTCAGAACCTTTAAACAAAGCTATAGAGGAGCTTTGAGGATATGAGTTTGTGCAGAGAGCTCCTGTGAATTTATAGGACTCGAAGCAAGGGTAAAATAGAGAAGTGAGAGAAAATGAATCCATTGGATTGTTGTACTTGGGATGTATATAGGCTCAGATAGCTTTGATGATGACGGTTTCAGACTTTGGGAGTCTTGAGACGTACATCATTGATTGGTCATAGATGAAGCACCACAGGAAACTGAGTCATTAGGATTGATAAAGTAAGTTTTGGGAAAACGTTAAAAAGAAATCAGAAAAGTCAGATATATATAAGAAAAGTTTTTGAAAGAAATACTTTTCAAAAAGGGAGAAGATAAAACCTTTGAAAAAGAATTGGAATTTATAAAATCAAGTATCTGAGAGATTGTTAAGGTGAGATTGTCTTAGATTTTTACTTATTAGGGAAAATTAAGTTTAATTATAAGATTTTAAAGGTTTCACTAGAAACAGCTTTCACAGACATTAAAGTTTTAAGATGAAGTGATGTTACCAAAGGTCTGTTATTGTTCACCGGATGAAGCAGTGTTATCTGACATTGCTTCTTGCCTTGAAGACTTTTTCTCCATCTGCAGTCTGCACGTCCTACTTTTTTCTTTTGTCTTTTCCGCTTCAGAGAATCTTTGAATAATCATCTTAACCTTTCTTCAAGAGTTGAGATAGACTTTAATGGCTTAAGTATCAGTCACCTTAGCATTCTTGACCCACAATTTCAGTAAGTCCATAAAACTTTCTGAACAGGTTCAGAGAATAGGGATGTTACTAAGTCATGATTATCTTCTCAAGATTTGAGTTAGGTTTGGTGCATATAGTGTTAACTATCTTTATCATTGATGACCCACAATTCCAGTGAGTTCATTTCGAACTTTTCCGAACAGGTTCAGACAATGGAGATGTTATCACTTTAGCAACCATTTCAGACGATGTTGTCTTCACCTTTTCTTCTATTGGTTTTCTTGAGATTGTCTTTAAAAACCTGTTTTTCTGAAACATACACAAACTGAAAATACCTTTTAGTAGCATCTGATATTTAAGTTAATCATTAAACCAATTGTCTTAAGTTCCTAATTATATTTTACCAATTTAAGAAGTTATTTTAGATTTTAGTTGAGTTCATTAAAGGAAACAAATATTAAGTTATAAGATTCATGTTCAGTGTAAATAATCACACAATTTATATACAATTGTTAATTAATTAAGGATGGGGTGATAGGTAGACTTAAATATGCACAAATGAAAACACATATAAACAACTTAAACATATAGAAGATATTAAAATTTAAAAGAAAGACACATAACACCAAAACAAACAACCAAGAAAAATAGAAGGTAAAATGTACTCTAAACGTAAAGACATAAATACAGAGACTCAAGAAACAGAACATAAGTGTATCATTAGTCATCAACAGGGTTTTTCTCATTTGCATTGACTTTCTCCTTTTGTATTTTCAGCATTTGCAGTTCTCTTTGATAGAATCTGAGTGTTTCTTCCAGCCGTCCGATGCGTTCATTCAACTTCCTTATGTTGTGTCTTCTGAAAATTTCTCTCAAATTTCCATGATTACTTAGAGAATCAGATGACTCCATATGGGTCTGAGTTGATGAAGGAGATTTGTGTTCTTCTTTTATCTCTGCTGGTATCCCCTTAGAATGTTCATATTCCTTTATAGTGAACAAGGGTGATGGCTCCTGGTCAAAGAATCTTTCAATAGGAAATCCTTTATATTGAAGGATTTTCATAATCAGTGTAGTATGGGGAAAGACTTTGACGTCTTCTAATTTTCTTCTCATCATATGATAGAGGATGATTCTTGGAAGATTTAGTCTCTCTCTCTTGAGGAGATGAATCAACACAAATCTTTCCATGTCTGAGATGATGAATGTATCCTTCCTATTGGGGAGAATACAACATTTAATAATTTCCAGCAGAATTATGGGAATTTCCAGTAAGTTTGAGCATACTGGTGTTTCAAGAGTTCTGCGACCAAATAACATTTGATCATGCATCTCTTTCTCTCTATCATTGATTTCCCAATCTGAAGAGAATTTTTTTCCAGTTGCCTCAACATCAATAATCTCCTTCAGAGCTTTGAATTCCACCTTGATAGGTATACTCATTACAGAGGTGTTTAGACCGCATGTCTCTTCCATGAACACTTCTGAATTGTTCCAGAATTCCAGAACACTTCGTTCGTGCCAGGGAGAAGATGCCTTTTCAAGATAAGGAATCCATCCTGCAGCTTCGAAAAACTCAGAGATTTTGAGTTCTCCTTTGTCAAAGTCACTTAGTCTTATTCCTCTTGTGGGAATGATCCTTTCATCATACTTGCATGGACTTTGAACACATGAGATAACTAATTTTGATGCCATTGAACTGAATTTTGAGGAATTAGAAGGAAATGTGATATGAGATTCTTCTGGTGATCTTCCAATCCTTAAATAAGCAATCAATCCTTGCTTCAATTTATGAGGAGAGCGGTTACACGCACTGAGCAGTTATGGAGAAGTATGCATCGTGCCAGTTATGAGAAACCGGTTGATGATTCAATGATTCACATTGTGCCGTTTCACATTTAATAATTGAACACATACGACTCTTCATTTACTTAAATAAATGTACACATATATTCATGCAGATAATTCTACTAAACATGTGTGACGATTCAACCCATTCATTCAAGCAAAAATATGCAACAGAACAATTTATAAACATCAGGCATATATAACACTTAGCATGCAATCATATATTTTAAACAATTTTAACAAAACAAATCATGCAACAGATAAGTAACTATACTTAAATTTAGATTTAAATTTAGACAGGAAAGGTGTGTTACCCGTTTGTGATCTACAAATAGATTCACTTTCCTTTTCCAGTTACGTCCCGTGCTTTAGTCTTATGAGTATTGAGTATTGGAAAATGATTTTCCTATTCTCATTATCATTCTTCAGAGTTGCTTCAGCTTGGTGAAATTTCCATCTTCTGAGGATCTACTCCTTCTGCATTTGTTAGATGCTCAACCCGAAGGTGAGCTCTGATACCAATTGTTAGAACCACAGGAAACACTAGAAGGGGGGTTGAATAGTATTTTAAACTTTCATAAATGATTTTGGAAATCTTTGATAAAACAATCGTATGAAACGATCAAAGTACAAAACCAATCTTAAGATCAGAGTTAGTTTCAAAACATGCGGAAGATAAGAGAGATAAAGATAGAAAATCTTTCTCTTAAACTTAAGATTGTTTTGATCGAAAGGCTTCTCAAAATATCTTCTGAAGATTGTTACACAGAGTATCTTAAGTACAGTTTCTAAAGTACTTCAGCAGACTGAAGACTGTCTGAAGTCTAATTCTATTTTCTGAACTAAGTTCATTTCAGACTCACTTCAGACACTTACTTTAGAATTTATTTAAGGTACATTCTCTGTAATATCTCAAACGATATGAGAGAGACTTGAGGTTTAATTATCTTCGAAGAATTTGTTTGTTTGAAATTGTTTTGTTAAGGTGAATCTGAAAATACTTTTCAATCCCCAAGGTAAATGCAAAATTGAAAGTAAAAGAGATTAAGGAAAGGAAAACTGAGACACAAAAATTATCCTGGTTCACCCACATCCCCATGAGTTACATCCAGTCCCAGTGGCAAACCACCACTGGCTTTTCCACTATCTGAAACCACAGATACAAGTATTCTTCACAGCCTCTTCAGGCCAACCGCGTATTCTAAGGCACACATGGTCTATCGAGTATTCCTCACGGCCTCTCCAGACCGACCAAGTATTCTTCACAGCTTCTCCAGACCACCCGAGTATTTCTTTGTTTACAACTACCTCTCCAGGCAATCTATGCAGTAGTCTTTTCTACCGAGCCTCTCCAAGCTCTAGACCAAGTGCACTTTCTTTCACCAAGCCTCTCCAGGCTCTCAGACACTTATTCAAGTGTGGAGTATTACTACTCAACCTAAGTTAGATGTTCGCTAGAACCTCTCAACTCAGATTCTTCTTGTACATAGAGATTACTGAGTACTTACTCAGGATACAGTCATTACAAACTAAATACAAGGATAGACAGTGATACAAGTGTTTGAATTAAGTAAAATCCTTGTCTTTTCTATGAGGAATACATCCTCTGAGAGTAGGCTAACTAAGATATGAAATTAAGCTCCAGCCTTATCCTCCAACCATTGGTTTCCATGGGCTACATTCTCACCCGTATCATTGGAACACCAAGGTATCTTCAAAGCTTCAAACCATACCCAGTTTGATAGTCATTTGCTCAGCATGGTTGTCAACAGATCAACAGCCAACTTAATTGATCAAACAGATCAACTGAACAACATGACTAACTGACCAGCTGGTCTGTAGCCTGATTGATTCGAGAACCAACTCTCTGATCAAACTTTGTTGACATATTGATGATCCACTTTAGCTCAAGTCAACTCATGTTAACCATTTGGCACTCAGCCTAGTTAACTTCATTTGGTTGGACAGTTAATCTAACTCCCACAACTGATTGGGCAATCATGCCAACTTGGTTGTGTTAGCAACAACAACCACTGGTTGGACCGACCAACTTGATTGATCATGTCGATCAACTGACTTACTAACCAGCAGGTTAGCGGCCTTGATTGATCTTTTCGATCAACATCTTCAAATTCTTTCTTAAGGATATTTATATGTTCTTCTTGAATATAGTCGTTGAAGATGATTCATAATACCGTTGAGCTGATGATGATGTGGCTCATATAGCCGTTGTGTAATAGCTTCTCAAACAGTTGCTTCTCCTTAAGAAAATAGGTGTACAGACGATCCCGTTCTGACACTTGTTATGTGCTTCTTTGTGACAGATGTTTCTTGATATTAATCTGCGTATTCTCTCTCTCTTGAATTTCATCTGCTTTTGCTTTCTCCTTTAGCTTTCTTCTGCTTTCTTTTGGATTGTATAAATGAGGAAATATCTGTTGAAATACTATCGTTTAGAGATAGCATTGAATCCTCTTTAATCCGCTGTGAGACACGCCTCTGAGGGCTCTGACATGTCTGACATAGTACAACATAGGTGCTGCTATAAAGCTGCCACCGTTGTTGCTGCGAATGCTGTGTTGCAGAGATTTCCTCAGTTGTGTATAAAATTCAAAAGCACCAGGAAAGGTCTCTATGTTCATTTCCATAAATATGCTTGAGAAGGAAACGTGTAGCAGATAATGCCTTTTCTCAGCAATCTTCAGAGAGCAAAAGTCTTCATAGTGTTCAGCAAGTAGTGCCACGTCGGATTTCAGAAGGCCTCAATACTTCAGACAGATTGAGACTTCAGACAGATTGAAACTTCAGACAGCTTCACCACTTCAGACGGGTTGATGCTTCAGACAACTTCAATACTTTAGATGGGTTGCGTTCTTCAGACAACTTCAATCCTTCAGACTGGTTGAAACTTCAGAAGGCTTCTTCCTTATGATAAGAGGATTGTAGCTTCATTCTTCTTCTTCTTCTTCTTCTTCTTCTTCTTCTTCTTCTTCTTCTTCTTCTTCTTCTTCTTCTTCTTCTTCTTCTTCTTCTTCTTCTTCTTCTTCTTCTTCGTGTATCTTCTTCTTCTGAGATAAAGATGTTGAATTGTATGTACTTTATTCAACCATCTTTCTTAGGCTTCGATCGAGGTAGAAAAGCATGTCTAGCTTTATCTACTGAGATGAGTGTACTTCATTTGATGGAGTGTGCTTTACGCTTTGCAACGTCTCCAAGAGATCATTTCTTGATTCTGACATCTTCATCTTTTAGTCTCAAGACCGCTTTAGATTATCTTCATTTCTTCAGAAATAGCTGTACTTCAGATATGTGCGTCTTTGAGTCTTCACTTCTTCGAGTCTTTAATTCTTCAAGTCTTCAATTCTTCATATAGTCTTCAGGTCTTCAACTTGGTTGTGGATTACTCTTCTTTGGATTCTGCATTTTGTTTTTCTGATCCTGATCTTCTGAATGCGATTCTGATTATCTTCTTCTTCAGATAATTATTCTGACTTGAAACATAATCAACAAACCAATACCTTTCTCAGTAGAATCTGTTTACATAATCTTATACAATTCTTATATAAGCTCATTTGTCCTTAATCATTAATATAATCTTATTTGTTAATTCTTAATATAATCTTATTTGTTAATCATTAAAACTTAAGGATGTTAAGTCTTATAGTCATGTTTAAATACTTAAACTGATTTATAGACTTGACAAAGATATCAATTGAGGATTCGGTGGAATATCCGAAACCTTAGAGCCCTGTCCGACTTCAGTCTTGGGCTTCCCGGCCTTTTGAGCCGCAAGTCTCCTAGCCAAGGTCTTCTTATCCAAAGCAGTAGCCATTTGTTCTGCCACAAACAAAAGCAAATAATTAAATAATCTATACTTTCAAGTTAAACGGAAGATTTATGCAGGTCATACCAATATATCTCTTTAGGTCATCTGATTTGTCCTCTAACTTAATCAGAGTAGCACACTTCAAACCAGTAGCCTTTTTTAGGAAAGCTCCCCGGGAGAAAGGAAGTCCGAATTAAAGGAAAGAATAGCTCAAGGACAAGGTGACCAATCGATTAGAAAAGTAAAATTCTGGTTGTCATCAAGAAAAACTTCATCGCCTGTGTCACTAAACAAGCAAAAGAAATGATCTTTAAACATTTTAAGAGAAGAAGTGTATGCTCGCATTATTTTCCGACCTGTACGACTGTTGATGGGTATGAGGCCTAAAGGACGAACAAATTTTACTTGGAAGAAATAGAAAAATTTGGGACAGGTCGGGGTAATCCCAAAGAACTCACACAAAATCTGAAAACCTTTTATAAAACCCCAAGAATTGGGGTAAAGTTGTGTGGGAGCAACATTAAGAATCCGAAGGAGAGAACACTCAAAATTGGTGAAGGGCACCCGAACTTTGTACCGACTGAACAATTCGGTCAGGGTCAGAAGTATCACAACAGAAACAATTAAGTTACTTACTGTATAACACTTCGTAGCTTGGGAGGCTTACGTTACGTACCAGCTGAGCTCGTACTCTCTATCTGAACAAATCGGTCAGGAGGAGCTCGGGGGAGGTTGACTTGACACACCCTAGCAGGATCCCTCACTTGACTAAAGAAGGGAATCAGACAGAAAAGGTGTTATGTACCTACCAAGCTCGGCCTGGGCAAGCTCGGATGGAAAGCTCGACTAGGGTAAGCTCGGAGAGGAAGACCTGACACACCCAAGCAGGATCCTGGGCTTGACTAAAGGAAGGAATCAGACAGAAAAGGAAAGAGCTGATATTAAGCAATCTGACAGGAGGATCAACACATGTTATCTCCCAATCAGCAAATCATGCCATAATGAGAAGATACCCCCAACACCTATAAAAGGAGGGGCACAAGCAACATTAGAACACACACTAGCTTCTTCACTTAGCCTGGTTGTACCTCATGAGTAGAATTTAGGCTTTGTAAGAACAACATATATTATAATTTTCTATTGAAATCAAATTAATATATTTATATTTTTTATTTTCTTTAATAAACATCAAACATAATAAAATATCTAGAAAGCATCATTAAAATAATCTTCTATTAATTCAATTAATTTATAAAATAAAAAAATTCAAATATGTATTTTCACATTTTAATATATTTTTATCATCATTAAAATATTTCAATTAATTAAATTAATTTTAAATATCCTTATATATATGGATGGATATAGATTGATGAATTTGATACTAGTAGATACAAGGGAGAGTAGAGACAGAGAGAGGTGCAGCTGATCCGTCTTTGTTTTATGTAAAAGGAAGTGATCAGGAATTAAGGAAAAAAAACGGAAAAGAGCAAAATATAATTAAAAAAACACAACTATTTAGAATGGAATCAGAGAGAGGGCGGTGTTAGAAAGTAGGACCCCACGGCCACGAGATGACGAAAAGGTTGACCTTCATTACATCATAAAGACACAGCATGACCGGCCATACCCGGTGACCATCCTGCACCGACACCCTTCTCCGGTTACCCTCACCTTTTTCCGTTTTAAAACGTCACCACGTTCCCGCACTCTCTTCCCTCCTCCCCCACTCTTCTGTTTCTCTCCTCTCTGCACACTCATTTTTGTGTCATAACAACATTACTAAAAATAAAATTAAAAATAATAAAACACTGAGAGAAGAGAAGAGAGACATTGCAGCAGCGCTGCTAATCCCGAGAGTCCTCTCCCATCCTTTCCCATCATTTTTACGTACCAATCACTTCAAATCCTCTCTCTCTCTCTCCCTCCCCGTGGTAACTGGTAAGTACCAACGTGTTTTTAACCGTTCCTTCCCCCACCCTACTTTATTATTTCAGTTACAGCTTTTCTCTTTCTCTTGCCTTCTCCTTGCTTCTATGCTTCACCCTTTTTTGATGTGAGGTATCATTTCACACACTCACCAACTCACCCAATTCTGGTTTGTATTGTTTTCTATCAATCTCCTCGCTCGATCTTCTTCATTTACTAATTTTTCTCTGTACTTTGCAATTTTGTTTTTTATTTTGTCTGCATTAGAGATTTAGGATTGCTTTGCTTCGAATATGGATGAACTTGTCTTTTTATGTGAATCATGATGGTTAACTCTTCGCGATTCACTTGTACTTGGCCTTATTCTTGTTAGTGACTGTGACTTCATTTTCACGCTCTTGTTGTTTTTTTGTTTTCGGTGGGAATGTAGTAGTTGATTGATTACCTGAGCGTCCACTTCTAGATCCTAATTTAATTTACCCTCTCCTTCATCGGTTGGGTTGGTCAAAGTTAATAGTTAAAAAAAAGACTGTATTTTTGGACAGGCTTGTGACAGTTGTTTAAATGGGGTCTTCGAATTATTAGAATATAGCCAGCTAGCATATTTGATGATGGTGATGGTGGATTGGATTTTTCTTCACATTCTACTTCTAGGTTGCTACTGGTTTATCGTATTGGAGAGATTCTTTTTAAGTGTTTTATTTTTTGGTTTTTAATTTTTACTCTGAAATGGTAATGGCATCTTGTGTGGCTGGCGATTCTTCTTTTATGTTGAGAATATTTTCATGGTATCGCTATGTCCTTGTCTGAAAGATGCATGTCTTGCTGTTACAATGAGTAAAACAAACAAGTGATGATATGCTTGCTCAATTTTGGGAATTTACTTCAATTTTCACTAGTATGGACAAGATCTCAATTGATGCAGAATTGGGTATCAAATAGCTTGGACTACTGTATTTGTGCCCTTTTGTTCATGTTATATTTATTCATATTGTTTTACTTATATGATCGCATTTTGATTTCTGCTACCGTCTACCCACACACTTGTTACTTTCTAAATAAGGTCTTGATTTATTTGGCACATTTTTTTTAATTATATTTGGCATGAAATTACTACAAAATTGTGTGCTTTATGAACTTTCTGCACTTGTCATTTTTATGGTTTTTTCCATTTTGGGCCTATGCTGCGCTTGCTGTGATCAATGAATGATTTCTTCACCTCACATTCCATCTCTTCAATCATTATTGCTTTCCCTTCTTTTGCAAATTTTGCTCATTATTCTTTTTTTTTTTTTCATTTTTCATTTTTGAGAATTTAGCCGCTTAACTAAAGACTTCTTTTGCAGGTGGAACATAGTTGTTTTGATCCTCTGGAAGAACAGCTGCTCAAGAGGTTCTGCATGCACTTTGATGGTGGTGTAAGCCGAAGCACTATTCTGGGGAGTAGGTATTGTTAGTGGTTAAAGACTTTAGGAATTGAGAAGTGCCTTGCGCTTAAGGAGCTCTCTAAGGTTAGTTAATGCTATCATTTTCCTCTGTCACGGCTTCTTCATTTGATTGATATTTGAAGGAATTTGAAAGCATGAAAGAAATAGAGAAGAGAAAAACCTCAAGGAATAGTCAGACAAAGAGTTCAAGAAGAACTGAAAGGAGAGACAATAAATTGCATCAGATAATTCATCCAAAACATTGAATGAAAAAGGAACTGAATCTAAGACACCCCAGGATAAACCAGCTGCGAATAATATTATAAGTGATACAAACACAGCCTCAGAGAATTCAGAAACTTATGAAAACCTGGTTATACATTATGTGGATGATGTCAACAGGTCTGAGGAGGCACTTGTTGAGGTGAAAGTTAATGAAATGGTTGCTAATGAAAGCAAAAATGAAGGACTTGATAATCATTCCAGTGATATGGAGAAAGAGCAAAAAGAAAGGAATGGAGAAGTATCAGATACTGAGACAGTAAAGGATTTCAGTATCATCCCAAGGTGATTCTTTCACAAATGAAGATGAGAAAGTAGAAAAAGCAGCTTCAAAAGATCCTAAAGTAAGGTTAAAGTGAATCCCTTAGAAAGCAATCATGGATCAAGGATAGATCTGATAGGAAAACAAACAAATTGCAATCAAAGGTATCAGATAGCAATCAAAAGAAACCTGTTAACTCATATAAAGGACCTTCCAAGTTACAAACAAAAATACTTCCTCAACAGATTCCTAAGCCTGTGAAAGTTCCTGTAAAAGTTTCGTCAGAATCTTCTGAAGGAGTTGATGAAAAACCCTGTTCCTGAGGTCAAGGAAATTGATATCCTTGATGGATCCTCCAATGGTGCTCAGAGCTTAGGAAGTGAAGATGACTGAAAGCCATGAAACAGTTAATGCTGAAGAAAATGGTGAACATGAGGACAAGGCAACTTTGGAAAAAATAGAAGAAATGGAATTGCATATTGAAAAGCTTGAAGAGGAAACTGAGAGAAGTTGCTGCTCTTGAAGTGTCTCTTTATTCTGTTGTACCAGAGCATGGGAGTTCAGCACACAAGGGTGCACACACCTGCTCGACGCCTTTCTAGGCTCTATTTACATGCTAGTAAGCATTGGACCCAAACAGGCGAGCAACGATTGCCAAGAATACTGTTTCTGCCTTATTTGGTTGCTAAGTCTTGTGGTAATGATGTTTCAAGGTATGTGCATGATTTTATTAAAATTTTGTCATCCACAGAATTTGATTTCAAACTACAAGTATTCTCATCTTGATTTTGTTTTAGGTTAACTTTCTGGTTGTCAAATACCATGTACTGAGAGAGATAATTTCAAAAGCATTTGGGAATTCATGTCAAGTTAGTCCCCTTATGAGGTTGGCTGAGTCAAATGGGGCTGGCAAGAGGAATGATGGGAAGTCTACTGCACTGAAATGGAAAGGAAACTTAAATGGTAAGCCAGGGAAATAGTTTTATGCAGCTTGTTGAAGATTGGCAAGAGACAGGAACCTTACATCTGCCTTAGAAAGAGTAGAATCATGGATCTTTTCTCGGATAGGGAGTCAGTGTGGTGGCAGGTATACATTGTTGTCTCTGGTGTAAGTTAGATAATTGATGCTTATAATCAAGATATGTATGCATTCACTGATTTAAGAAATAACCATTGTAAGGAGTACATTGTCTATTTCAGCCAGCTTATGCCGATTGCCTAATCTATTTACTCAATTCAACTCTTAAGTAGGAAATGACCATTCTTTCTTATTTTTCATTAAGTATCATATTCATACATATCAAGTAATCAGCATTACTTTTTATGGTTAGGGATAGGGTCTTAAGTATTGTCATTAAATATATGCTAATGTGCCACTCCTTTTTAACATAACCTTTATTTACTTCTGTGTCATTAATAATATTAATTAATTAATTCTAAATTTGATATATTTTAAGTTCAGTCAAATAAAAAAAAGTGATTCATCTACTCTAGGATGTTCTTGACACAGTTGAAATGTTATGTTTTCAGGCTATGACTCCTTATATGCAGTCTCCAGATGGGGACTCCTCTTCAAATAAATCCATTGGAGGCTTCTGGGACCTGCTCTGGGCGATCACAATCAAGGAAACTTTTCTATCACCCTCTGGAGAAATGCTTTCCAAGATGCTTTTCAACGACTTTGTCCTGTTCGAGCAGGAGGGCATGAGTGTGGTTGTTTGCCTGTGTTGGCTAGAATGGTATTGCTATTTTTTATTATTATTATTATCACTAATCTTCTTCCTATCTTGAAGATGTTTTAGTTTCCCTTTCTTTTCTTTAAGGATTGAGTAGATTTAAATTCTTTCACCAGGTCATGGAAACATTGCATAGCTAGACTAGATGTTGCAATGTTCAATGCTATTCTTCGGGAGTCAGCCCTTGAGATCCCAACTGATCCTATATCAGACCCTATTGTGGATTCAAAAGTTCTGCCAATTCCAGCAGGAGATTTAAGCTTTGGATCTGGTGCACAGCTAAAAAATTCCGTATGTATTTTTTTTCTTGTTACTGCTTAGTGTTCACACGTTTGTTTACAAGTTGAGTTTGAACATTTGAATTTCTAATGTGGCTGTAGGAAACTTTCCTCTGCAATAGCACATCAATTTCTTGGATGGACAATTTTTGTGGGAACTTATGAAAAATTTATTCAAAAATTTAAGATAACAACAGAGAGTTTTTGTCTGCTGAGCATAGTTACTTTGTGCAACTTAGATAACCTGCTTGAGTTGAAACTAAGCTTAAAGGTACCAAAGACAGTACTTTGATGGTTAACCATGGTATACAGTAATTCTATCATCTGAGATGGCTGTTTGCACTTGCAGAAATATACAGTGAGTCTAAGAAAAGTTTGTTTCTCATGAGTCCTATTTCAGTTAATCTGTTCAACTGCTCTTAGCCTCTGACCTAACATTAACTGATTCTTTTTATGTTTCTTTCTAAAAGAGAAAAAAGCATGATGATTGTTCATGATATTTAGTGTACTGGGCCCCCCCTATATCCTAACTTCAACACAATCTCAGAAGATCATTTCTTTGAAGATCTCATGTTCTATGCCATTGTGATGTTATAAAATGAACTCTTCAGATCCCTTGCTGTTATGATTTTTTTACTCAATGCTGTGGTGATGTCCAAAGCAACTAAAGTGGGTCAAATTGAAAAAGAAATGATAATATGGATTAACAAAATTTGGGGTTTATATTGTGTACTGGATGTGAGTCATGATGTACCAATAATGTAGTATCAAGGTTCCATCATATAGAATGGGTTTATGGCAACAAGTGTTTATGCTTATGGAAGAGCTACTGAAACTGCAGGTTGGCAATTGGTCTAGATGGCTTACTGACATGTTTGGCATGGATGCTGAAGATTGTCTGCAAGCATATCAGGAGAACAGTGGGGAATGATGAAAAGGCAGGGTGGAGATAGAGAACCTAAATCCTTTGTTTCCTTAACGACTTGAGTGACCTTCTAATGCTCCCAAAAGACATGCTTATAGATAGACACGTCAGACAGGAGGTAATTTCATGAACTACACGTTTTTCATTGGCATATGACTTTCACACTCTCTTGTTTTGTCATTGCCTTTATTCCATATTTTATTGTTCTGCAGGTGGTCCATCCATCAGTCTTCCATTGATTATACGGGTCCTCTGTAACTTCACTCCGGATGAATCTGTCCAGACCTGTTCCAGGACTGTCTTGGAGAGCCTGAATGGGAGGTATGCTACATCTCTTTGTTTTTAAGCTGTTAAAGAGGCTACATAAATATGTTGCTAGATTTAGCTGCTTACAAGAAGTATGAGAGTTAGTAAAAAAAAATCAATGAAGGTTACATTTTGTTATTATATGGTATGTTATGAAAACCAACCTGGTATTAAATTTTGGTTTCTCTTAACAAATGACTTTATAACCAATTGCATTATCAAGAGAAGAAGAAATAATCAGTCAGATTCTGAACTTGATAAGTCTTTAAGCAATGGTAATTTCATACATTGCATTTTTGTAACTATCTGTTCTACTTTAAGAGCACAATAAATATCATCTGTATTAAAGGGAACTAGTTTATGAATTTTATTTACTTCATATTTAACTATTGTGGAGCGAAGATTGTCAGCAGAATCTGTCAGAAGCTTCCCATATGATGCTGCTCCAGTTGTGTATGTGCCTCTTCCTCAGCTAAGGGCAAGAGAAAGTGGCAGAAGCAGGAGGGAAGTCTCACCTAACAAGGAATGTATCAGCTGTTCAAAGGAGAGGATATACCAGTGATGAAGAACTGGAGGAATTGATTCCCCTCTTACAACCATCATTGATAAGATGCCTCCATCTCCAACTGTCACTACTAATGGAGAAGGTAATCACCAAAGAGCAAGGGAATGCTAGATACCAACTCCTCGTGAAGTTTGGTCCACGTGAACCTTGTGAGCTCCACTTGGTACCCCAGTTTTTTCACCAAAGGAAAAAAATGAATATGTAAGAGATTTAGGAGCAAGGAATTGTGATTGAGAAAATAAAAAAGAAAAGGAATAATAAGATTCAAGATAATTGGAGATTCTTCGTTAACAGGCCCGCTTAAGCCGAGTTTTTTTTTTTTTTTTTGTATATAAAGATAAGTCATTATAGAGCAGGAAGAATCTGTTTTGCTTAATGTTACTATTCATATTTGTTTAAAATTAGTGTCTAAGACTATTTGTAATATAAAGTTATCTTAATTGTTGTTAAAAGTATACAAATATCTTTTGCAATCATAAGTCTTATGCACTATAGTATTAAATTTGTTATTAACATAATAGTGCATCTTCTATGTTTTTTCTACATATGTTTTAGGATTAGGAACATAGCTTCAAATCTTTTTTCGGTTAGTTTGTTTTAACTCTAGGTTCTTCTCCTAGAAATCTTTTGCAGTCAGAGTTGGCTGCTTAATAGGACTACTCTAAAACATGTATCCCTATCTGCATATTGTGAACAATAACAGTTGCCACACTTTTTTTCAATGTTTCAATATATTAAGGGAAGAGAAAGGAGGGAAAGAAAGAGTTTCATTTGGTGAGAAGAGAAAAAGAGGAGAGAGGACAAAAAAATATCACTCGCCTTGAGGAGGGAAAAAAATTAAACTCTATGCATTTCCATCCATATTGATAAGCAAATGCATTTTTTTCTTCCTTTTTATTTTGAGGGCATCTATTGGTGTTGGTTTACAGTTGAGTAGAATGATTCTAGAAATGAATGATTGAGATGAATGATGCACACTTTACGAAGTACGTTAGACGAAGTGATTTAAAATCAATTCTGCAGAATTGATTATGGGTGGGTCAAAATCTAAACCCAAACAGAAAAATGACATTATTTTTTCACTCATCCACCCGATTAAAAAGATGAGAGAAGAAAACACCTCTTTCTCTTATTTTCTTTTTTCCCTCATGCTAAACAATACAAAAATTCTCTCTTTCTCACATTTTTTTTTTTTCCCACTTTATTTCTATGTTGTTCTTTCGTCCACTTTCTTTTTTTTCAACCAAACAAATGCATATTTGATTAGCTAGAATTTAATTTAGTTAGTGACTTGACTCCGAGGAGCATTTAGACTTATAGCAAGTTGGATCTAAGAGCTAAACCTTAACAACTGGTTTAATTAGTTGAACACAATGCCAAGATTATACTAGAAACCACAAATTAATATGCAAGTAGTTTACTGTGGATGAGTACTTGTGTAAACCAATGTATCTCCTATTACCAGAGACAATCTTATTAGGGCTTAGTCACAATTAAGAATCCTCACCACCACGAAGAATGTACCCCTCCGAAAGAATGTGTTGGGGATCTGAACCCGAGAGCTCTTCCCACAAACTCAGCCTTGCGTTGCCAACTGAGCCACAACTCTTTGGTAACATCCATGAATTCCAAATGTTTATATATATATATATATGGAGTCATGATTGTTTGCATTATTAAAAATTTTAACCATGATAGTTTCCAATTTATGTGTAAAAAAAAAACATAACAAAAACTAATGGCTTAAATAGATACTTAACATATGTGTTCAATTTCTGCCCATGGACTATTCCTTTAAATAGCTCAATGGAATCACTCAAACAAGAGTTAGAAACCAAGTCTAGAGTTTAAAAGGT